>QVNV01007229.1:0-37708 GCA_014825455.1 Pseudomyrmex pallidus | reverse complement strand
CCCCGTTTCATCACCAGCCTCGCCCCGTTGCGGACAAAAGTCCCACCATCCGCCGCTAACGGGTAAAATGAGACGGGGGCAGGAGACGGGAAAAAGAGAAGGGGGATCGCGCCAACCTTCCTCGCGGCCTCGCGCGGTCACTTTGTTCGCCTTTGGACCCCCTCCAAGTCGCGACTCTCCCGTGCGCGAACCGCCTGCCGCCTTCGTCGTAGTCATCCTTTTTTCGCCGCTGATGTCTCCGCGAAGCGAAAAGGAAAGGCACGGTTATTTTAATGAGAATCCGGCTCGTTTATGCTGCCATCTCGTATCTTCGCCGCCACCGTTGCCGCCGCCCGTCTAATGAACGCTCTGTGCAAATATTATTTCTGTTTATGTACTCGCCAACTTAGTGCGACTTTAGCTCTAATTAATAATGCTAAACAGTCAGGCAAGGGCAACCGGGGGGCAAATGTCGTCGTCGCTCTCCTTTAGCGACGCCGGCTACTGTACTGACTACATTTATTAGACAGTTGCGTTTCCGCACACATGTGCAGTACGTGTGTGTATTTATACAGTCGGGTGAAACCAAACCGTGTGATTCTCGCGGAATGAATGCAGTTTGCGAGATTTGCGTCCCGCTCGGACATCGACAATGATAACGCAACTAAGATCAAGATTGACTGAACAAACCGAGAGTTTACTTAAATTCTTTATTTTCTGCTAAGAGAATAAAACACACATTCTCACACAAGATTCGGTTGACGTTCAATGTAGTAGATCGAACAATTTTCTTCAGAAATTGATGCGACTTTATATATTAAGGCGTACCAGTGATACGTCGTCGCTTTTATATCGAATCAAATTTAATTGAACAAATGAAGTCTGCAAAATGAAGTCATTACAATGCGCGCAATAATACATTAATTACACGACAATTATTACTTTGCTTTTGGTGTGTGCGTATGGCGCTCTGGGAGAATAAGCGTTCTTTATATCGGGTTGTTATCGTAATTATAATGTGCAACTAATAAAGCGCATCGAACAATCGAGTTTGGAGTAGCGCGTTCGTAATATGTTAATGATGAAATAGATCGGGTAAAAAGTTGATCAACAAAGAAACATTGTTTAAAATGTAGAAAATATATGTTTTATATAACATGTAGAAAACTTAAAAATTTGTAAAATAATATATTATCAAGCGATTATACGTGTTATTTTTCGTAATTTTTATATCAATCTAAAATCTTTATAATAAATTTTGAACTTTTGTTGTCAATTTGATGATTCTAGAATTTCATGTTCTAAACGTATTTTTCTCTCTTATAATTTCTTATAATATTATGTTATATAATCGCATTTATATGAGCTGAAACAAATTATGCGCACATCGACTCTATAAATTTTATTTCTTGTAACCTGATACGCGTGCTTCGTACTTTTTCAATGGTATCAAGTTCTCCTTATAGCTATTTGCAGATTCCAGTCGGTTTAGCTTACCGCTCCATTGATCTACGTTGCATCGGGCCGAAAACTGGTCTTATTCGAGTCTCCTTGCTGGTTCTTTACTTTGTCGGGGCAATAAGGTTAGACAGGGCGGGCATCGGGAGATATTAGATAGACGACGGTTTGCCCGAAATCAAGGTCCGCCTACCAACCCACTCTCTCTCTCTCTCTCTCTCTTTCTCTCTCTGTTCCTAAACAAATTTAATAAAGCCACGATTTCCGTGCCAATTTCAAGTTCAGCAAGATATTGCCTGTCGTCTTCGAGGGCCGAGTATACGCCTTTAGCTCTAATTTGATATACACGAGACTAACGATCAACCAGCTAGGTCAAGTATCGCGCGGATTAGTGTCTACAAATCAATCGTTAATTTCAAATATTGCACGATAGCAATGTTTGAAAAAATTACAAGAATTTTATGTAAATTCGTGCGCATAAGAGATTTTTACTCTTATAAGTATATCTTATATTTTGTCATTTTAGAAATATTTTGAAGGAAAGAAATGTATTATTCTGTGTTACTATTTTATAAACGGATTCTGTAACCGAATAAGATCGAAGTTTTTTAAAAAAAGCTCTTTTAAACAATATCCTTTTCGCAATATATAATTCAAGCTTTAAAAGCAAACAAACAAGATAACTGTTTGACATCTATTTGTCATCTAAATGGATATTTTTTACCTTTTTATATAAGTTTGTTATTAATTTTACATGCATATAAAATTTTAAATTTATATGAACATTTTAGTTTTTGAGAGACAATATATATTTTCAGATACGTCGACCTCATAAATAGTATTTCGTATTCTTATCGTTTTTTCTAATTCGATGGAATGAAATCTCAAACTGTATCCCTAATTTTCCGAGTTTCGCTGACTTTTCCACTCACGTCCCGCAACTCTCGCGCTCTCCACAAACTCCTTTACTCATGCGAGAGAATTCTCTCTCCCCCTCTTTCTCTTTCTCGTACGATTTTCACCCGCGCCTTCTTCTAACTGTACAACTATATCACTGTCAGTAGCGTTCTGCCTCGAGTATTATTAGTCTTTGGAGTTAGGGAGTACGCATGGACTCGAATCTCCAAGCTCGCTCGCATGGTTAACTTCCGCAAACAGAAATTACCATTTTATTGGGTGAGTTCTGGCGCCCTCTTACCGCACCGGCCCCCCTCGACTGCACCCCGCTTCCTCCGACCCCGCTGCCGCTGAAACCCGCCTTTTCTCTCCTTCTCACCCCCGCCGCACTTCACATAGCAACCCCTAACGCAACGATTGGAATACCTAATCGTCCGGGGACCATTCAGCACCATTGTTCCATCGACTTGCCGTTGTTGGTGCCTGTTAACGCCGAATCCTTTCACGCCCCGACGCTGCCCCCGCTGCTGCTGCTGCTGCTGCTTTTTCGCCACCCTCGAAAAAGATGATCGGCTTGCACACGTTCGCTGTCACGTTTGCTCGCGCAAACGGAATTTCCGAGCGGCATTTGCATCGAATCGCCCGTTCGCTGCGTTAAATCCCCAGCCAGGGAATGTATGGACAGGACGTGATAAAAGGCCCATCTGATTGGTCGCGTTTGTACAATGGGCCTGATCGATAAGTAGAAAAATTTCAGGAAGATAGAAAATTTCAAATACTGAGATGTAACTTTTAACTTTTTTCAAGGCGGTGACGTATTCTTCATGTTTTTATCAAATATGCACAAACACGCGCGCGTTCACACACACACACACAAATTTTCAGTTTTAATTAAACCTGAAGAAAGATGAGCGGTAGATTTCTACCAACTGCAACTCTCTCTTACTTTCTCCTTCTTCTCACGAAAATGAATTAAGACTTAATTAAAGTCGTTCTTTGATATGTTAATTCCTTCACAAATATGTGCGTTACTTTCTTTCTTCGTGAAAATTAAAATTTTCTCGGTGTACATATTTCTTACTCCGTTAGATATACCGATTTGTCACTGGTGTGCGAAAAGCGTAATTTACTAACAAAATATCAGATTAAATAAGAATTAAGAGAAATCTTATAGTAATAAATACAGTAATATCTCGTTAAATAAAGAACCTAGAAAACATTGATTAACGGAATAGCAGATGGATTGTTTTCTGATCTATAAATTAGTTCATGAAAGTGAATAAGGGGAACAATTCTAGGAGCGCGCAACAGGAGCGATCTCCCGCTGCGACTGTCGAAACAGATTGTAAATCTTGTTTTGTTGTAGTGGGAATAGAGACTTTTTTTTAACAGGTTAAATTTCGTGTTTCTTAACGAGAAACTATGTTTGTAAAATAAAATAATAGATACAAGTGACGACTCTGAATATTTTTCTGAGTAAAAAAAAAAAAAAATAATCGCGGCAAGTTTCCTTGATACGTCAAACTTTAATATTTAGATTTCATAACTTTTTTCACGCAATTAGTAAGAAGCACTACTGTCTCGGATTCAAGGAGGGAATATACTGATGATAAGAGAGGATAGAAAACTTTGTTGTTCCATTTTAATATTATCATTGTTTGTATTTTTATTTCAATAAAGGAGGCCCTGGTTTTTTTTCAAACGATATGATACGATTAAATATGTACATCAAATTTATTCTGTCACGAGCAGGTATATATACAAATAGACGTCCGGGAGGTGACTAACTATGTTTCTTTGTTCTCTACGAGTTCTCGCTTACGGACCGCGGAGGTTGATCAGCATCATTTGCGAATAAGCCGATTATAAGTATTTGTGAAATACATCCTATACAAAATACAAAGTAAGTAAATTTATTAATTTATTAATTTTAAGTACACATTAGGATCTCTAATAAAAGGACAATCTTTTTCAACAGAAAATTTTGTATATATATATATCACATCTAATTGTAAAATAATCAAATCGCAGCGGAGATTTTAAAAAATTGAAAAAAAAAAGATCAAAAATTCAAAGAATCTCCGAACATTTGGAAAATATCAACTAATAAGTATATTATGATTTTGCACATATCGCGCGCGAGAAGTGAATCTTATATCAATTTGTTTATTTTATACAAGATCGGAAGAGAGCGAGAATCCTCCTCCGCGCTCTTTCTGGAATTTACATACCACGATGGCATCTAGATAATATGCACAATCCTTTCGCCTTAACGTATTAATACTGCAGAATATTGTTTATTTCAAAATTCACTTTTCTCGCCTCCTCGTGTGTGTATGTCTCTTTTATTCTATATTCTACAAGAGAGATATTTCGCTAGTTCCCACCGATCGACGATCCGCGATCGTCGTCGGATTCGTGAGCGCCGCCGATCCCAGATCTTTTCCAAAAGACCGGCTGACTTCCGGTTTCTTTTTTTTTTTTTTACGTTTAACGTCTGACATTACGTTTTTACGATTTACGTTTAACGTGTTTTTTTTTTATGTCTGACGTTCATTCAAACGCGCGTGTATTCTCCTATACGAAGACTTTTGAGCGCAACCCGCCTCGAGTTGCGAGGAAATATCCGGCCGACGAGCACGATCTCTCGAAAACGCATCCAAGAAAACTCGATTTTTCATCATCGCTATATCAAATCTAATGATCTTTTCAAGATACGCAGGTAACAAACAATAATTCTCAATATAATCGTTTTAACAGCAAGATTAATAATTATTAAGGTAATAAGATTACAAGTAGTTTCTATATAGAATTTCGATTCAAGTATATTTACAATTCTTTCGAAGTTATTCACATCATATATCTTTACGGCAATATATATATATTTCTTCTCAGACGCTTCGAAAAAAGTTAATGGCAATGCGATAAATTATAATCAAAACCTACCTTCGTCTCTTATCTTCACCTCAGATATACAAAAGTTCGCGCAACGTAATTTCTCTTTCGCCTATTGCACAACGCCGACTTGGAGCGCGCACCGCTCCAACGTTTTCTCGCGATTCGCTCTCGAACGCGTTTTATCGGGATATAATAACGTGAGCCACGAGAAATAAGATCTTTCCTAAGGTTTTTCCTCGCACAATCGTCTTTTCTACGAAATCTCGTGTGCAGCATCGTTTACCGATGTTTTATCAACGGAACGGAACTCTTTCTCTCTCGTCGGTCGACATACCGCTCTTCCGCTCGCTGCTCGGACAGTTCTTCGTAAACTGGCCCGAGCGAAGGGCCAGTGCTCGCGCTTCCTCGTCACGCTGCTACGAGCGTGAGGTCGGTTTGGTTCGCAGTGACGCGCGCCCTCGACAGATCTTCGGTTAACCTTCAGACCATCTGCAGGCCTTTGGTGATGCTCTCGACGTGCTCCTTGGCCCGCATCCTGAGCGCCTGGATGCTCGACGTGCGTGGATCGTGACCAGGTGGACTCGGCGGCGGTGGTTGCACGTGACCGCCAGCACTTATGTTCGCCATGCTGCTGACTAGCGATCCTGCGAACAAAGCAATCCCTACGTCTCGTTGGGCATGTATGATAATAGTAATTGCAAGTTAACATTGTCAATTGTTTCAATTATCTAAGGCTTTTCTTTATATTACAAAAAGTGAAATACATCAGAGGGAGTCTTCTTATATGTGTGTGAATTGGTTGTTTTTTATTTTTATAAAAACTCGATTACGCAAACACTCGTTATCAAAATTGAAAAATGTAATAGCTTCAGAATTTTAGAGATGCATCGAGAGACATGGCATGATTTTTTAACATAGAGAACACACATATTAACGTAAATGGGATATTTTCTATCCGCGAAAAGAAAGCGCAAACGCTTTCATACACACATAAACCTTATTACCTGGAACGGGATTGCCGACGGCGCCGACATTTGGCGGTGACGGCAATCGCCTGGGTGACGTTAGATAACTGGGATATCCTGTGTGAGGCGCAGCGAGAAAACCGGGAAGCGCGCTGAGCAATCCGGGCGGCGTAAGCCAAGGATCTCCTGGCAGACCCAGAGCCGGACCGGCAACGTTCCTAAAACACAATAATACCTCCGCAATGTTGTATATATTTTCACTACAAAGATTTATATGTGGCATTTATAGTTCGGCCTCGGTAAGAACAAACGAACCTCATATTAGCAGCGTGATGATACTCGCTCAAGCCCAGTCTCGCGGCCTCCATTTTTTCCTGTCTACGCCATTTGGCCCGTCTGTTCTGAAACCAGACCTGAAACACACGACGTAAGAACAATTAAAAAAAAAAAAAAAAAGCGACAAGTACTTATATTTGCTCCGACATGAATTTACAAGATAAATTTTACTGCACTCTCTCGATTGTGGGAGATAAGTGATGATATTAGCCGCGTTTAACATTTTGTGAACTTAATTTCGGAAAATTCATTAAGCGCTCTTTCTCTCTCTCTCTCTACGACGTTTTACTCAGCGTAAATCGGGAACAATGGCGGCACAAACTCTCATTAGCCGCCGAGATGCGATAATGGTTACGTGTCACTACCGTATACTTGAGGAAAAGGGCGCCCTCCTTTCTTCTCATTCTTCCTCCGATCTCCACGACAGACTCGAGATACCGCTTTTGACTTTGACAAAATATTCGATTTCCATTATGCTATTATTATGTACACGAGAATTTCTTATGCTACGCACTACCGTAATTACAGTCTCTTAGAATTAAACGATGGCGAAAGCTGCTTAACGAGAATTTATTTTAATTACGTATTTAAAGTATCTGTGTTCTAATCTAAAAAGTCGTGATAATACAATCGAAAAAATTTGATGATTGTGGTCGGTTAATTTCCCGCGTACCTACATACGCGTTTGCAGTAATTATTTCAAATATACTTTTATAATTAACGTCAGAAATATAATTACGGTCGATCTGTAATTGATAGATTACGAACATCCGTGTCGTTGCATTCCTCGAGTTGACATTGGCACTTACGGTTGACTGTTAGACGAGTTTCATCGTGAGGAAGGGGCGGCACGACTCGCTAGACCGGTCAACTGAGAAAATCTAACCGCGAGTGAACAGACGGGAGCGCGCAAAGCTCCCGAAGTCAAAGCAAAAGTGAGAAAAAGAGAAAGCACACACGAGAAAAGAGAGTCGAAGGGTTTGGTGGAAAATGGAGTTCCTTTTGGCGGGGTGCGATCATGCAGAGGGCGAGAAAAGTGGCTGCCAAGACTTTCTCTCTTTCCCGCGCTCTCTCTTTCTCTCTTCTCCCTGTCTTTCTCCCGATCTCTAAAAGGAGGGTTGCAGAAATGTCTTTCTGGGCGGGTCTCCCAGGTCCACCCCTGAGAGTCGGCGTTGGCTAAGAAAAAGGGGGAGCGAGAAGAGGGTCGCAGTGAGAAAGATCGAAGGGTGAGACGGGGGACCACCCTTCCATCGGCATTAAGAGGGTAACGAGCCCGTGGGGCGAAATCGAAAGTGAGAGAGCGACGCGAAGCGACGTGACGCGCAGTTCTCCTCCAAGGTGGACCCCAAAGTAGGGAAGAAACGTCGGAGGGGGCATCCCCCGACGTCTCTCGGTTCGGCCATGTTGATTTCTTTATTGTAACATGGCTGCTGTTGGCAGCTCGCTTAAGTCTATTGCGTTAAGAGCCGATGCTATCGGTCTCGGCTTATGAATTATTCAAGTCCCCGTCGAGACGCGACGGCTATAAGGCCCACCGGGTACCGTCCGTGACCAATTACACACGGCGCGGCGGCGAGAACGAGGCCGAGATCCATCGGCGCGATCGATGAATCTCGCTTTTTGCTTAACGCCTGTTACGGATAAGTAACGCTGAGCAATCGAGTCTACCTCCTTTACAGTAGCTAGCAAAGAATGATTATCATCGTTCGTAAGATATATTGACTTTTGTTTCTTTCACAAGATGATACAAGACTAAATAATAATATTACAAGCAACATTTGATAAAACAAAATTTTCCTATAAAATCGATTTCTATAAAATCAATTCTATAAATTCGTAATTTACACGTAGACTTAGTCTGTCGCAAACACGTTTATTAACGGGCGGTATCAAAATTTCTTCGCGCCTCCGAAAGAATCGACGACGAAAAAAAAAGCATCGCGTTCGGATAACAAGCGACTAGTAAATTGAATGTTATCGTTGGGAATGAGTGGCGGTGAATCGTTAGAAAAGTAGAGAGAGAGAAAGAGAGAGAGAGACAGTAGAGAACGCGGAAACGAAGTGAAACGAAGACGGGGTTAAACGTCGGAGGCATCAAGGAGGTTTGGAACTCCGCGAAAGGTGGGCGGCGGAGAGAAGGCAGGTGAAGGATGCGGAAGGATGGGTATCGGAGAGCATTCCCGGGCTCATCAGGACGATATTCCGCTCTCGGGGACGAGAAGCAATTTTCTTTCCTTGCTCCGTGGATGAGAAAAGGCTACGGACAAGATGCCACGCCGAAATGATGGGAAAATAAGCGAATTTCCCTTCGTATCTCTCTTGTATATTCTTTTCCATCTCGCTCCGTCCTGCTTTCTTTCCCTTCGCTCTTCGCCGCCTCTTTCTTTCTCTCTTTCTGGAAAACGCCGCGTCTTACCACTGTGTGCTCCGTCTTCGTCTTCTCGTTTGCTCGGGACCGACTCGCGTTTAGTGGCGAAAGCGCGCTCGCGCACGCTCCTCTCGCGGAAATATAAAGAACAGGGCTAACGCGGCTTAATCTTTTTAGGTCGTAAATTTATTAGAGCAGGTACTTCCACCTTTTTTCCGCCCTCACTCTTCTTCGCCCTACGTCCTTCTTCTTATCCTCTTTCTTTCTTCCTCTCTTTTACCTTCCCTCTTCCTGGCCGGCCCCGACCAGCCGGCGACTCGCGACGATCCTCGGCAATGATATTGCGAAGGTAAACTCGCTTAGACGGTTTAAATGCAAGAAAATTGAAATAAAATGGAAGTAATTCCGAGATTAAAATTGGACGTCGCTCCGTTGTCGCTGTGAAGCGGCGACACTTTTTAGAACTCCTTCTCTCCTCTCGCCCTCGTTCGATGTCCCGCTCGCTCCTTAACGCGTTAGTAATTGTGATTGTGAGAGATTTTACATGACGCGGAGGAGAAGGAGGGAAGGAGAAGACTCGGAGTGATGTCGGAGTTGAATAATTCGCAAGATTTCGCTGAAAGGTCGGATGAGACGGCTAATTATCATTATAGCGTTAATGCGCGAACGTAAATGTTCAGGAAACAACAGACTCTTTCGCATAGCGAATCGCTGCGTCCGACGTAATCGGAGAAGAATGGATAATACGTGTGTCTAATTTATTAGAGAGAATATCAAAATTTTAATTAACATATATATCTCACAGATAACGCATGCGCGCAATATCTCTCTAACTCAGAATGAAATAAAAATCAAATCGTGAAAAATCTTTGATATTATTTTTTTACCTTGAAGCATTTTGCGTCAAAAAAATATTTTTATTCAATAAACTATTATGCAAGTGTTTTGCGCACTGACACACTTACACGATTCTCTTGTTTTTTTCACTATATTCTACGTATCAGTGCACATTGTAAAATATGATGTTTAACATGCAAAAGCAATGTAAATGTGTATAGACGATGTGTTTCCGGTGACTGCGCTACAACGGCTTTCGATCTCTTTGCTAACATACGGTGACGAGCACTCAACGAGAGCAAGAAGCATATCGCGCCGAAAATCACTCCCGAACTCTATTTATCGTTTTTTTTTCTTTTTACACTCCACACGCGCGCGCACGCACGATCGTGCCTCTCATTTCTCTCCTCTCTTTCTCTCTGTCGCTCCGATGGAAACACATCGTTCCGGGACGATGGTCGCTTTATACTCGACGGCGGCTCTCGTCGAATTCGGATTAGCGCCGGCAAAAAGGTATTCGAAGTGCTCACGCCACGTCGAGTTCATTGTTGCCGACCGGAGTATTAACAGATTTCGACCATTGTTTGCTATGCTGGTGGCCTGCGCGAGGCCTTTAAAATAGTCGCGGATGCGAAGGTGCCGCGCGCGTTACGTCGCGATACCGTCGTCGGTTTCCGAGGAGATGAAATTGTTTTTTCAAATACAGAAATCTGACGTTTTGGGAATTTTTATTAAACATTTTGCAGAACAGAATCGAGGTATGATTGAATCGACAAATAAAAAAAAAATAACGTACGAGTTGATTTTCGTAGAAAAAAGTGATCTTTATGCAACGCTTTTCTACGCACAATTCTATATTTCTTCAATAATAATTTACTTATGGTCATTAATAAATATTCAAAACAAAATTTTAGCGAATATCCATGCGATGTATACACAGTAATCGTCGATGTTAATCGGCTCGGCCCAAAAGAGGCTAATACAATACCGCCACTAATCCGTGGACAAGAAAAAAAAAACGGCGGAGGTTATTTTTCTTCCGGGTGTATTACAAGTCTATCAAAGCCCCGTCGTCGGTACACTACGACGACGTGAAGAGAAGGGAAGTGAAGGGAAACGGGCTGCGCGAGAGAGAAGGAAGAGGAGACACGTTTCGAATATAAGCCTAGATTCCGGTCCAGGGTACCGCGGTATGCATAGAGAAGGGAGATGTTTGGAGAGGGTTGGAGTCTATTATTCACCGCGCTTTTTATGCCCCTCATCCTCCCTTCCCGTACTATTTCCCCGTTCTCTGCTTCAAGCCCTGTCAAACTGTCGGCCAAATTCAATCCTATGCAGTCGTTCTCATTTCGTCCTTATTCCAAGTTTAAGCGCAAACTCACTCTCACGCACTGCGGCTAAACATTGGCGTTAATTGTCGATGCAACATCATACAACGCATAGTCTTTATGATCGTTTCACATTAAGAAAAAAAAAAAAATTAATGCGAGCTTTAGTTTAGCAAATATCTCTTAAGTGAGACAATTGTCTTATTTGTTTAGTAACGGCAGTATGTTTGCGAATGTGTTTGTAAATTAAATTACAACGATTGGATAGATCGAGAATTGTAACTTGCAAATTTTATCCGAAGGCACATCGAGTATATTTATTCCTGCGAGCGACAGAGAATTTCTGGTGAGCACCGCTGGCGGCGTCCTCCAATAAAGCCACCCCTGTCGTTGCGTGTAATCACCCTTAAACACTCCAACGCCCCGGTCTAACCCCGCCGTACTGCGATACAATACTAATGTGCTACAAATAACATCCCAAACACGAGGCGATTTCACTTTTACAATGCGACTAAACGGCTCCTCGTAACACCGTTCACGGATCCGCCACGGATCGTCCGTTTGTTGTTTTCTAGTGGGATCGTCGTACAATGATTTTGCTCAAGAATCGCGCCCTCGGATCGCGACAAACACAAGAGCTTTCGTCACGAAGTCGTGGAAATCTCGAAAGTTTTGTAAACACAATTCTGTACTGGAAACACGCTTCTCTTATCAAAAATTATACATTACTTTCTAATTTAATATCTATAATTTCATATTTAAATAAAAATTGATTGTTAATCACTTAATATCTACAAAAAAAATTAACAATATCTATTAAAAAAAAAAAAATAACATAAGTAAACGTGAAACAAATAAAAAAGACAAATTATCTTTACATCGCATTGTATTAAATTAATAAATAATTAACTAAAATCTTGATATATTTTAGACACGTATTTCTTTGATTCAGCAACAAGATTGAAGCCGTTCTAAAATCACAATTACGCAAACCACAGCATGTCATCCTGCTGTCCTCGTTAGTCACAACGCACAATACGCTCGAGAACAACGTTCTCGAGCAGTGTGCGATTAGAAAGGGTGGTGTGAATGAGA
Organism: Pseudomyrmex pallidus; assembly: GCA_014825455.1. NCBI lineage: Eukaryota > Metazoa > Arthropoda > Insecta > Hymenoptera > Formicidae > Pseudomyrmex > Pseudomyrmex pallidus. The sequence goes on along the minus strand of QVNV01007229.1, from coordinate 25,547 downwards.
GGTCGCGTAGAAATTCGACAAATTAGCCGTATGGCCCGCGTATTTTGACACCGTGCCCACATTGTCTGGCCCGCGCACGTACGACTCGTGTATTTTATCGCTGTAAACTCGCTCTCGCGACCGGCCGAAATCGGCTTCAAGTGAATATAATGCATCCTTTGTGCAGGAAGCTATTTACCAGACAATATGTTTGCGCCGAAACGAATGGCCTTCGAATGGATTTCTTCGCGTATGTGCGCGCGCTTTTGTCACGAGCGCGTGTCTGTCACGACGAAAAATTTTCCGAAATTTGCCTATCGAACAACGACTTCGGACTTTTTTTATTCTCGCATTTTCCAATACTTTACACCAAAGTACTCTGTAATGATTTTTCAATTCTCTAGAATTAATTACTATTTTTTATTTGTGTACCTCTTTTTCTCTCTCTCTCTCTATTTTTTTGTTTTGTCGTCAAAGGTTGTGTCTCAAATGAGATTGCACGAGATTACGATCTAGCGGGAGAAGAAACATTTAGTTAACTTTGGTTACCGTTAACACGACGTTGGAAGGAGAAATTGGACTCTCGAGAGATCCCTCGAGAAAGAGAGAGACAACTGGATCACTCCGCGCGCGCGCGCGCGTATTTAACGCCATTAAGTCGCGTCTGTGCTCTCGCGAAATTACGCTGCGTCGTGCATCCAGTAGCAATGCCATCGTTTCCGAGGTTGTCTTCCGCAACACAATCCCCGTAAACCGTACCGCAATTATGACTGCTCGTTTATGGAGAGACACTCGTCAGAAAGTCCGGACAGTGCGCTACTCTTTCAGAGTGAATCCATTTTCAGCCCAACGAAATTAACATAAACGTTCTTTATTGAAAAGTACAGGTTAAATTTTTTTTTTTTTTTTTTTTTTTTTTTTTTTTTATTCGCTTTTGCGGAGAACACGTTTGAAAAATATATCGCGGAAAGGTGAGCTCTTAAAAAACGGCGAGGAGGAGAGAACAAAATTTCGACGGTGAAAAAAAAAAAAAGACGAGAGATATATTCGGAGAAAGAGAGAGAGAACATACACTTCGTTTTCGTAAGTGCGCGCTCGCGCTGCACGTGAAAATCCGTCGCCGCGATGTAATAACTCTAATAACTCGTAATAAAGCCCGGGTGGAGTCGTATTAGCGTCAGGAGCACGCGTGGGCGCACAAAGGGCGGCCGCCCTCGACAAACACTGTGACTTTTGATGATTATTAACTTCATGGGCCAGCCACGGTCGAGCGGGAGATGGGTACGCAGAGGAGAAGACCGATGGGGAGAGGGGTGAAAGGAGGATGGGGAGGAGACGAAGGGTGTAGGCCGTAGACAGTAATCTGTTGCCCCGGAGGCTTTTCTGGTCCCGGTTCAAGCCTCCCCTCTTTCTCCGTCTCTCTTTAGCCCTTCCTTCTACCTCTCGCGTGTCCGCCCTTCGTGGCTCTTCGCTTGTACTTCCAATCCCCCGTCCCCCGACCGTCTATCCGCGACGCCTGGGAACCAAATTAATAGTTGGTTCTGCCTGGATATATCTCGAATTCGGTGTATTCCCTGGTGAGAGTGACCCCCCGAGCTTCCCTTCCCTTTCTTCCTTCCTTCCTTCTCTCTATGTACATCGCGCGTGGGCATATGTGTGTGTATGTGTGTGTGTGTTTGTCGGTCTCTTCTCCGGCTGCGTTTGACATCGGTTACTCGTTAAAGGGCCGCGAGATGCCTCGATAAAGCGGGAGCTCTTTCCTAGTCGAATGGCTTTAATCAAACGGGATTTGGAAATTGATAATTGGCACGATCTCTCTCTCTCTCTCTCTCTCTCTCTCTCTCTCTCTTCGTCCAGTGGTTGATTCGAGAGAAAACTTTTAACGGAATCGGCTGCTTCACCGTTAGCAGGTGTTTCCGAGTCTTGCGCATTGGCAAGACTCGCGCGGCACGTTTACACAGCTCAGATTCAATTTACTTCGTCCCTTCTGACGTAACACACGAATTACTTACACAACGAAATAAGAGATTTCGTCATTTGCGTGCAAACAAAATTATTTGTAGTTGTCGTCTGATTAATGAGGAAAAAACTATTTCTTCGGAGATTTGTTTTTATGTTTTTCACTTTAAAAAATATACGTTGTGACTGATGTCTTGCACTGAGATAATTAACGAGTCTGGAAATTCAGCGAAACTATTTTCCAGTTTTTTCCGTTCTTCTTTTATTTATTTTTTTCTCTCAAAATTAATAATAAAAATCTCATATCACATACATTTAATTTTTTAACAATGAACGTCATCAGAGATGAGCAGAATAACACTTACACGATTCGAGGATCCAGAAAACGAACGCGCGTTTATCCGTCGGACAATTCGTCGGCGTCTTCACGTGAACTCTCGGTAGTTTAGTGTTACTAATCCCTCTCGGCTATTACAAATCGTGCACGCGTGTGTATCGGAGATACCTCGCGCGGCACCGACAAGAGAGAGATTTGCGAGAGAGAAAGAAAGAGAGCGATCTTCTTCCACGACTCGAAATTTCGAACTGCTGAAACGGATATATTTTCACGTAGTGACATTCATCCCCGCCGGCTCGCTTGGGCCTTGCCTTTGTAAGGGATCCCGCCACGGTTGCATTCTGCATCTATGCGCATGCAGGCAGCGGCGAGAAATCCGATCTCAGAGCAACGTGGAAAAAAAGAGAAACCAGCCAATAAGGTTCCGGAGGGGAGAAAGGCACACAGGGGTGGAGGAGAGAGAGCGCTCGCCGGCTCCGAAGGTACTCCGGGTGGAACTGAATACGTTTGTACCTGAACCCGCGACAATGGCCGCCGTAATTCGATTACAAGGACCGCCAGCTAATTGTTAATTGCCGGCCTCAGGACCGAGAGAGCGCCGACAATGGCTTCATAATGTTATACGCGATATTAAAACGAGCAGGCACGTACCGTGTGTCCTACATGGAAGCTCCTCCGCCCACTTTGTGACACAGAAAGAGCCGGCGAGCGGTTTAAGGAGATCCCATTCCGTGGGAAATTCTTTGCTAGTGCCTCGTCTTATTAATCTTCAATTAGTCCCGCGTTCGTTCGCGAAGGAGAATAAAATTGTCTAAAATTTGTAGAAAATAATCTGAAGTCAGCAATTGCACAGCAACAACGTGGTATCATCTCGTTCGACGAGCGATCTCCAGTCGTTGTTTTAATCATCGCTTCGGTAATTTACGCAAACAAATGGCACATAGACCCGACGTGCTTTTCTATCCAGACACTTTTCGTGCTTTTCGATGATAGGTACGGCGCGTGTACCCTTAGTGTTTAACAGCTAATCTGCCAAATGAAGTGTTTTTGTGTTTGAGCACAACACTTCGTCTCAATAGAGGAGCAAAACCGCCCTCGAGAAAAGGGTTGCTCCGACATGATTGATGCTCGAGGGAGCAGGGTCTCTCCAACCCTTTTTAGTCAAGCGCTAAACGGAGTGCTTAATTGAGCCACAGACCTCAGAACCTTGGACAGCTAATCTCCCGAAGACATCTACGCGGGAACGGTGGACTCCGTCTCTACCACGCCGCCGACCAAGGTTCACCCTTATTTGCTGCGAACGTTTTAAGTTTTTTGACCGAGAAAGAGAGAGAACTGAAGCGTCGAAATGTTATTTGATTTCGCCGAACATTTACGTTGAATCGCTAAAACTTTTAGTTTTTTTTTTCTCTCAGCAAAGTAACTTTTGCAATGAAAAAAGAAACTTAGATGAGAACGTGAGATTTGATATTTTATACGTTTTTCGTGTTCGCGAAGATTTTTCCATTTTCAATCTCAGCTTCCACGTTAATTGCTATTTAATTCTGACTATATCCCCAGATAGATTTTTCATCGCAAGTTTCCACCCCGAATTGAAACCCGCCCTTCGTTTTAGGCCGCAACGAGGTGGTGTGTGCGCGTCCGCGTGCTGCATACGAGCCCGTGTGTGTATGCGAGGAACGAAAGGACGAACACTGGCCCGTAATGGAGTTTCCAAATATTCGGGGAGCCCTCGCTCAATTTCGAACAATTTGCATTTAGGGTGAAGTGCAATTAATAGAAGCGGGGTGTTGTCCCGCGCCATTCCACGCCTATTAACACTATATTCGCGGGAGTTTAGCATATCGAGGGTGCAATATTGAGTTACGCGACAGTAATTATAATACTCGTTAGACGGCGCTGCGAGAGAGCTTCGTCCTTCCCGCTTGTCTGCTCGCGGTCCGCAAGATCGAAGAACAACAGAGTTTCCCCTTTCTTGACACTTTCAAGTTTCTGACACATTCATTTCCGAGAAATTTACGAAGAAAATTTCTATCTCATTGCCTTGCTAATTTTAACCATTAGGGAAAAAAAAATTTGTCTCTTTTATCGTTTTTTTTTAGCTCCCGAATTCTGAACAAATTCCCGCACAATAGATCTACGCAATTTCGCTCTGTCCGCTTCGGAAGCCAATCGCGCCGCGTCTGATTTATTCCCACGCGTTTGTCACGGTGACTCGATTACTCCAGATCGCTCGCGCGCGACGTTTCCACTGTGATGCGTTTTTCCCTCTTTCTTCTCCTCCTCCTCTTTTCTATATGTGTTTTCTCCGTTTCCTTCTTTCGGCGTCCCGCACGAAGGAACGTGCCTATCCCTTTATCTTTTTTTTTTTCTTTCTCGCGGTGCGCCCTTCGTCGCGCGCGAGACCAGGTGTCGTCGCTCCCACGATCTTTGCTATTTCCCGCCGGGCCATTTTCCCCGCTCGCGAGCTTTTCGCGCCTAGCGCCGGGCCATTATCTTATTTTCCGCCTGGAAACATCGCACCCACAAGAAAAACGATCCGGGTAGGGAGAAGGAGGACGAGCGATGGAAGGGCGGCCATCGGGAGATCAGGGAAGTGCTCTCACGTAATAACATTTGTATCCGCGAGCGCCTTTTCCTCACTGATATCGAGCCGAGCGTTTTATCCTGGCTAACGCGAGAAACCACCCCTGACTCATCGCCGCCACTGAATTTCCCCGTGTCGAAATTAGAAAGAGCGTTATTGGTGCTATTATCGTTGGGCGAGCAAGTGAGTTTCTCGTCGGCGTGCAAGATAAGGGGCTGATAAAAGGGCGAATATATTGCCTGGAACCTGCGTTCGTTCGTTGATACGATTACAGAGATAAACAATTAGGGAGCTTACAATTTCGCTCAACGCTCTCTGTGTAACTCTCTTTTTTTCTTATTTACCTTTTTATATATTGATCTTTGACGCAATTCACAAAATTATAATTTAAAACAATTATTTAACATTACATATTGTAAAATAATATTATTATAAAAAAAATAAGCTCCAAAACTGAGATTAAAAATTAAAATTAGAAATTAACTTGGAAGTTACAGTTCACTGTTGAATGTCGATGATAAAACCACGTTCAACAGTCGACTTGATTGTAAAACTTTTTGAATATTCTATTAATCAAAAGATAACTAGATTAAAGGTAGGTAAATTACGACTGTGTGTTTAAATCACCTATGACAAACTCGCGCGCACGCACTTGATATGTACACTGCATCAAGAATGGAACAATATTTATTCAGTTACAGTGTGATATGTTTGGAGATCATTGGCGGCTGCTCGGTTGAGTTTACGCGAACATTAGTTTGATTTATGTGTGCGGCCGGCAACAGATTCAGGTGCCATTAGTCGACCGTGACCTCGTGCGAGAATTCTCACCGCGTGCTGCGTGGCATAAACAGGTTTAACGTGCCCGTGTATGTATGAGTATTAATATCGCGGCAATGCTCACGGGGTCTCGGTTGGTTGACTGCAAAGGGGGAGTACGTGAGAATCGTGGCCCCCGCGCTAAACTCGTGAAGGATTACTTAATCCGCGCTTCCAAGAGTCCACGCAAAACCGCAGTATGGAGAAAATTCGACGATCTGCAATATGCACACTCAGAGAAACGGAAGTAAACACGGATCAATTAATATTATGATGTAATAAATACAGTTTGACGCGCGTTGAAACACGTCAACGGAAACAAATGCGATAATAGAAGTAGAAATGTAATTAATACTTTTTATTTACGGCCCCCGCCCGCCGTTTTGTAAATAAATTTGTGTACGCGTGTATCGAATGTAAAATTAAGGAGCAGCGGTTTTTTTCCGCGCGAGATCTCGCTGACATTCGGCGAATAGTATAACAGTTTCATACAGAGTGATCAGCACATTTGTTTTGTCATGCGACCCTTTTTTTTTTTTCCAGCGCGTCGGCGTGTACGTTGTTAACGTCAGCGGAGCCGATAAATTCACCACGCGGAAAAAGCGCGAGCAAATACAAATTATTACTCGATTTTGCGAGCGCGGAGCGACAAAAAGTTTTAATTTTCATGAGGTGACATTTAACGTTGGAAAAAAGTATAAATAAATGAGCGATCCGCCTGTCAATTTTTTAATTCCCTTCCGCTCCCACGTTCGCGGCGTTCGCGTTGCATGCGCAATTGCGCCACGTCGCGTCGCGTTGCGTCGCGCAGAGAAATTCGCGGCAGTAGCCATGGTTACACCCGTTTTGCCGACGGGTTGGGCGGAGGCGGCGTGCGTGACTAATTTGACACCCCGTAGATATAGGTGCGCCCCAGACAGTCACCTGCGATTCGTGCCGGGCTCGTGTCAGCGCTAACGATCACGATTCGGCTCCCCCTCCCTCCTAATAATCCCGAATTAAACGCTCCGATAAGCGTTTTCGCTATCGACCAGCCGGAGAAAAAGGATGCCGCCGATGAATCCCTCCGCAAGATTCCGGTAGCCGAATGCGAACAATCAGTTGTGCGACAACCTTTTGGATGCTGTTGCATCAAGCGCTAATTGATTGGCAATCTATGCGCGAAATATCGTAAAATCGTAAGTGAAGTGTAAAATAAGAAAGAAAGAATATTCGGTATTTGAATATTCATAGAAGCTATTCATTTGCGAAGGAAACTGTTCGAGTTTCTTAACAAATTAATTAGTTAACGTAATGAAAATTTTTTAGCTAAAATATAGTCGTAATTATAATATTATTAGGATATATAATAATAACTGCAACACACATAAAGGATAGCAAGTTTGTGTATATAAATAGCAATTACATCGTTAATCTGTGCGTAATGGGAACACACGTTTCGAAATCGTTGTTTACGTCAAGTGCGATTTAATATTCGCGACAGTAAATAATTTGTTTGTCAAGCGTTTAGTGCAGATGTGCGAATGCATACGTCTTCGGGCGAGGTTTCCATGCCGACGTCCCGGTAAATAATGTTAAACAGCGCCGCGTGAAGGGGTATATTCTATCTGCACCCTTTTATTACACCAACATTGCCTCGCGCCGCCGTGGTATCATTTTTCTGCCGCGAGAAACCCCTCGTCGCGTTGCAACCCGTGCAAGGAGCTCTGTGGTAACCGTTTTTGAAATATGAAGAATGTGCTCGGAATAATATAGACTTAAACAAAGAGAGGCGAATTTTCAGAGATATATAAAAAGAAAGTTTTATATTCGAAAGTAGAATTTTTCTTTTTTTTTATTATTTTTTTTTTTTTTTTTTATCGTAACGAGAACAACGGTCGTTCCGACAGTGTGAAAACTATCGATGCGGAGTTAACCGGCGAATAGCAACGTCCAAGAAATATATATCGGTAATATTCGCGCAACATATGTGTATGTGTGTGTTGATAAAATACATAGCGCGCGGCCCGACACGGTCCGAATTTCCTTCCGGATAACACAGAAAAGTACGGAAGATCGCTTTTTTAATTGCGCTTTTGAAAGCTTTTTAGAAGGCAATCCCGATATCAACTTCGACCTCTCCTCGCCACGGCAACGCCACAGTTTGGCCGCGTCCCGCCGAATCGTTTTAAATTCTTCCGCGCCGTTGTGTGGGGGGCCATCGAAAAAAATTGTAATCGAATTGGAGTATTTTTCCAATTGGCAATCGTCGAGCGGCCGGACATGGAACGATGGGCATCCGACCGCGTACTCTCCGCTCAGTCTCTCGCTTTATTCACCTCCCTCCCTCACGTCGCGACCCACCTCCTCTCTCCTTCTCTCTCTCTCTCTCTCTCTCTTTCTCTCTCTCTCTTCACCGCGCTCAGTACCGAATTAGTTGGCCTACCGCGAAAAATCAATCTCCCCGTTTTTTTCCGCCTGCCCAGTAGATTCGACGACAACACCACCGTCGATTCCACTGTCCGCAGTCAAAGAGAAAATTTACGAGCACTGTCAACTCAATCGTACGACATATCGTCGGCGCTTTTCAAAGTGGTTTGTAAGGTTCACGTGAATTTTTGGATATCTATCGTTCATCATTTAAAATGTTATTTTACTTTAATTGTCGATACTAATCCATTGTTATATACAAAGGTAGATACTATATAAACTTCCCTTTACCTTTGAACTTTCTTAACAGACGTCAAAATAAAAAAAATAAAAAAAAAAACAAAAAAAAATAATTGAAAGAAAGAAGTAACAACAGGAAAGTAACATTTCTCTATTAATAAAACTTGTTAAAATCAGGCCGCAAATTGTTCTTTACAACTTCCAAGTTGCGGCCGGGGACCATAAAGCGGATATCATATTTATCAAAACGCATGCACAACACAAATTACTCGCCGAAATAAAGTCGACAGCGGCACGCGAGGTAATAATTCGCCGGTGAGAGCTTGTGCCACCGAAGTGCAATCGACTCTATGCGACGGAAACAGAATTCCGTTCTCATTGAAAATGCCGCAACGAATGCGGCAGAAAGAGAGAGGATTTTTACGATACCGTGACTCTGAACAGTTCCAAGCAGTTGGCAAACAAGATCCTAATTCTAAAGTTGATTCGAAATAAAATGAAATAACGCGCGCAATTGCATAAAAAGAAAAATATGAGAGAAAAAAAAACATTTTGCATTTTATAAATGTTCCAACATCAATCAAGATTTTTAACTATTACCTGCCGCTTATCGCGCAGCAGGATCCGTCATTGCTGGTTCGCGCATTACGTGACAAACTTTTAAAAGGTCTCTGCAGGTGTGCTTCCTGCCGGGCTTAATTCCGGTAAGTGTTTCTACCGAAACGCCCGGGCCCCCGGTATCGATTTCGGGCAAGTCGCCCGGCAAATCGCCGAATTAGTCGGCTATCGTTTATTTTTTCGACGTGGCTCTCTCCCGCGATCGCGTGACAGGCGAGTAATGCGCGCACACTCTCTCTTTCTTTCTCTTTTTTTCTCTCTCTCTCTCTTTCTCTCTCGCCCCCCGACAATGGGTCTATAATAATATAATAGATCGACCGTGTAGTTTTGCTGGCGTTTTGGCGCACACGGAAACCGATAAAAAGCGAGACTCGAAACGGAAATGACTTTTAGTGCTACGGTGAAATTAGATTATCATCGAAAGAGGATGCATTAGATATCGCACGGCTAAAAAAGAAACGAACAATTCCAACATGTGAATATTAACGTGTCAAAGGAAAAAAATATCGTGGAAATACAGTTGATATTAATTTACGTCTCTTTACTTCAACGTGTGGCATCGTAACACAGTTCTGCAAAATTGACGTCATATACGGACCATTAATCCAAAAGCTCGATAGTTAATTCCGCGCGCAAATGTTGACTGTTTTATCATTATTTTATTACAATTTTTTAGATTTAAAAAACCAAATGTCGAGATGTATCAAGAATAAGGTTAACTTGAATATTGTGCTACTCGTCAAATCTTTTACGCAAATAACTTATTTGCAGAAGATGCGGCAAACGATACGGCAAACGTGAAATGAAGAGAAAAAAGCGCAGGATTTCGAAATAAAAATTTTTTTATTGCTGTGCGCGATATATAGGAACGGAAAGGGCTCGTGAAAATACGCGGGGGATTCGCTGAGTTTGTCGGGCGCATCGGCAGTTGAAGAATCGAAGCTACAAAACGGTTAGTAATTTACGAGCGAGGCTCGCTCGTAAATCTAACCGAGTGAAGTTGCATTACCCAATTCCATTTATCTCTTTGAAAAGATGCGGCTCCCCGTATGATTCCCGAGCTTTTATTCCCTTTTACATTTTCTGCAATCTATTTTTCGATTTGGTACGCAAACAAACATTACGCGCGATTTAAAGCTAAACCATTTGACCATTAATTGATTCGGGCGAAATATATTTTCGTCACAGCGTATAAAATAATGTACTTTTAACGAACAACAAACAGTAGGTGTTTAAAACCCGTGCATGTTACATTCTTTTAAAATTGCCGTCCTTGTTTCAGCACGTAAAATTGAAATAAAAACAGGTCCTGTTATATAAATTCTGCAAAAATATTTGGTAACTGTCGCGACGTGCGCACGTAACAATAATTGTTATTACAGTTTCATTATATGGCGCGTGTGATATTACAACCAAACAGTTTACAGAGAGTCGATGTGTGTGTGCGCGCGCGTTTGTGTGTGTACGCTCTCATGAGTTAATGAACTTTTTTTCTATTTATTATATCGCATACAGTCCAGAGAGAAATGACATTTAATCGATGGCCTAAGATTATATATATTCGGGGATGCAGCTCGATCTTAATTGCGCCAAGCGTAAACGCAATTGCGCGTATAAGCGATAATTGCCTCGACTGTGAACACGATGTTACGCGCGCGCGAGAGCCCGCGCACCGAATCGGGAAAAGCTGGAAAACGTGCGGCGCTTTTCCGATGACAATCAGACCGCAGCGACCGCCGACGGAATCCCGTCCGCGTTCCGCCACGCCCAATAAAAGCCTCCCTCTCTGTTCTACTCGTTTCCCACCCCCGCGGCCCATCCATCCCTTCGAAACCATCTCGTCGAGCGGCCTAATAAATCCGACAGACGGGATTGGCGTGCGCTATCAATTAAAAATGATGAAACCGAACGGCGCGCGGCGCAAGCGGAGCGGATAGAAACAGAGAGCACCGCGCGCTGCATCTCGCGAGTCAAGCTGATTCCACAACCGCCTTGTCCGCTCCGCCGTAATAAGCTTAAGCGATTAGGTATACCTTGGGGGCGGCCCGAGACGGTGCGGTGCCACGGTTAGCGAGAGAGACGGGGGTGAAAATAAACGAGAGCCGAGGCGCGCGGACCGTTCGTTCGAAAAAAACATGGGGAAAAAAAACCGCGCAAGGAGAAAGTACGACAAACGACGACGACAAAGATGGAAAGCGGAAGACGCAGAGAGAAGGAGAGAGAGAGAGAGAGAAAGCACGTCGCGGCAGCTCGGCGGGTTTTAAACGCAATTTAAATTTTTAATTGCGAGTCCGCCGCCGGAGAACGACGCCTCCGACAACGGACGTCTCGCTCACGCGCGCCACACGCTTTGTTCCGAAGCACGCAGTAGGTATTCGTTCAAGAATTTTTGTTTCAATATTTTAACTTAATTTCACACTATCTCTCGATCAAGATCTATCAATAAATTTCCGGTAAAATTAAGAATATTGCAAATAAAAATCGTGTTTGTTTCGAGTTTTTAATTCGACTTATTATACGTCCTCTTGCTTTCTTTGTTTATTGGAATAATAATGTTTTTTTCTTTAATTAGTTTTGTTTTTTTTCGCGTTTCTTATACGCATATTTAATTATACGCAGTATACTGCATCGAGGAAATAATTTACGGGGCAATTTATTGTTATAATTATCTTCATAATTAGCCATTTGCGCTTAATTCTCTTTCGCGACTAACTTGTGCTTGCTAAATGTCTATCTATCGCCAGTTTGAAGCGAGAAAAGTACGCGAGAAGAGTAAATTACAGAGCAACCTGATTACCGGCGACCTGCTTATCTCGCGATACGAACTGCTAGTTAATTACGGTGATGAAAGTGCCAGCGTTCTATTAGACGGAGAGACGATTCGTACTTTGCCCCGCTTACGCTCCAAAACTCTACTCCTCTCACTCTTTTAAAGGGCCATCCTATAATCAACTTAACGCGAGCGAAAATACCTCTTACACGTTTCTCGCATTGCGTGTTTAATGGTAACTCTAACGAGCCGAGTTGCCACGACACTACGAATTAGTATGGTGGTCGCCTGGATAAAATCCTAATTGCAATCGACGCGTAATCTTGACCATCGCCGAGAAACTTAAAGCGAGCGCGCGAGTAAAAATCAATTCCGCGTTCGGGAAAGGTAGAAAAAAAAAGCAGGTGCTCGTAAAGGCCGCCAGTCGAGTTATTATCCCAACCGTGTTGCTGAGAGCTCCGCCCAGTAGCGTAACAAAGTGGCGGTGACGACGAGGCCTGGATTGAGATCTTTTTGTACGCAAGACTTCTTTCCTTAATCCTTTCTTTTTACGCTTTTATCTTTTCTCCGTCTTCGATAAAAAAAAAAAAAAACCGTTCGAAAACGTACAATTATGTATACATCGCATTCTTGTGTGTTTCAACATATATTAGAATGTTTTATAAAACATAAATGTATATACTAGACTATTCACACACCGATTATCACTCAATAATTAATCTCGAATTTTATACTTTTCAAAAGTATTTTTATGTTAAAATTTTATTATTTCTATTTATTATTTTTATAGTAAAATTGATTGCTCGTTCAAGAGATAGAGAGAGAAAGACAGCATGACTCTTTACTAGAAAATATTGACTATCTTGTCGATATTTATTTACTTGTTTGGAGAGTGGAGAAATGAAGAACATAAGTAGATAAAGAAACGCGAGGATTTTACGGGACCTTGTTAGGTTTCGATTGCAGTCGAATTATCGGAACCACGATGGCTGCGCCACTGGCGCCGTCATATACATGCCGCTCGGCAAGCGTGCCCCCGGGAGCCTAATCGATGCGTCGTCGCACGCGACTGCGTGCTTTTATCGCTGTCACGCACATAATTAATTTAATTTAGTCTAATACGTCGGCCCAGCGCGCCAGGCAGCGATTGTTGTTCCGATTGTTTGCACGGAAACGCCAGTCCTAGCCGCCCCGGCCCGGTTCGCCCGAACACGGCATTCGTATCCGTCAAATTTCGGCCGGGAAAGAATAAATCAGCTGTTCGTGCAACGCGCTTTCCGCGCGCAAAATTATTCCGCTCCCGCAAGTGAGAATACAAAAAAGCGTCTTTTCATCCCGTGTAAAGCTTAAAAAAAAAATTATCTTACATATTTAAAACTTCACTTCACATTTTTGTCTCAATCTCGTGATGTCAATTTTGCTTCGAACTCTTTCATTATTCAACGAGCATTCAAACATCGTTCGAAGAAAACGATATTATTTTTTTTCTCTCTTCGCCGTCTCTGATTTGTTAATTCTCACCACAATGACTCACCTGAACACGAACTTCCGGGAGATTGACCTTCATGGCGAGCTCTTCCCTGGAGTAGACGTCCGGGTAGTGGGACTTCTCGAATGCCCTCTCGAGCTCGTGCAGCTGGTAAGTCGTGAAGGTCGTCCGGTTGCGTCGGTGCTTCTTCTTGCCGCCGTTGCCGTTTATGTCGTCCCCGCAGCCCGCGCCGAGTTCCTCGTCGCTGCCGCCGCCGGTCGAGTTGCAGCTGTTCTCACCTGAAAGCCAGCGACAGAGAGGGAGTGAGAGAAAGAGAGTGAGACAGCGGTCACAGGTCTCTCTTCGGAAACGGTCGTTACGGGTAATAGGAGCGGTAATGGTGATCGATTTATCCGGAGTCGCAGCTATTACCCCCATTATGCGCGCATAATAGTAGCTATTAGAAGTGCTGCTACGCGTGGCCGCGTGGAAATTACGTGCGTACGCGCGTACATTCGTTCGCGCATTAAAACGTCATTCGCACTTCGAGATTTTTTTTTTTTGCGACTCGCGGCGATCGAGAAGAGAGAGTGCGCGCGAAACATGACTTCGCTTCGTTCAACGTGTAAAAGGGACATAACGAGGACTAATTAGAGTATTCGACGTGTTTAATGTGCCGCCGCTCGACGCTGTGGTTACGGTTCGATGTGAAGCGGGGATTATCTTTCTCGCGGACAGAGAGATCGTGCATTAAGTACGCGCGATTGTCGTTTCTTACAAGAGATTTGCTTGCGAAGATACGGCAAGTAACACAACAAAGTGTGCTCGCGAAGATAAGATACGGTGTGTGATAAAATCAGCGCTTCGTGTACACAGGATGCGCCATTATATGGCGAATTTAATCAACGTTTTCCGCTATCTCGTTGGACGCAAAATGACGGTGTAACGACGAACGAGTTAAAAAAATCAGCTCCCTCTAACCATCCCTTCCCCTCTCTCCACTTGGCGAATTTAACAATTTACACTTTACAAGACTAAACGATCCATTTCTCGCGATCTGACACTCGCCAGTAAAAACTGGATATTGATTATCCACAATGCGGACGTCAAGAAACAAAAAACGTCAGTTATAAACGTAAAAACAAAAAAAAAAAAAAAAAAAAACAGTATTTGAAAAAGCAAAACTTCATAAGCGTAACGGAAATGACTCTCTGATGACTTAATCCGATTTCCTGTTTTTTTTCCCACACTTTTACTTCGATATCAAGAATTAAAAACAAAAAAACAAGAAAAAGTAATTTAAGAAGATGTACGTGTTCGTTTAGCGTGTATTCGATGATAGAGACTAATGCGAGAATCGTCTAATCGTTCAGATGTACGATGACATCGCGGTAAAGGGCGAGCGGACACGCAGCTTTTTCTTTTCACGACCTCGGAGTGACACACGACCGAGAGCCGTGAACGCCTCGGTGCATTTGTAATTCTCCCAGTCCTATCGTTGCCGCTTATCCGGAGTGCTTCATTAAGACGACATCGCAGCGTCGTTATCGCCGTTTAACGAAAGGAGCAACGGGAGATTTACTCGCGCCGTCGAACGATCACGCGATCATTTTCATTGCAAAATAACATTCCGCCGTATTTGTTAGAAATCGTGGCCAGGTACGCGTGCTCGGTATTTCGGTCGAGGTCCGATCGATTTAAGCGCGGAATTAATTGTCCGACTGCGATACGACGCGTCGTCGTACGTTGGCTTGATTGTTTCAACGTCACATTGCACGTGCGTTGCGAGGAGAAGATTTGCATTGGCGATGACAGCGCGTTTACGGATTTGAGAAATAAATAACCGCGTGTTCTCGCGTCTAACTGGAAACGGGCGCGAAACTTTTCCGAAACACAACGACCACGTGTACATCCATTTAGATGCGTGGGAATTTTTAAGAAAACGCATAACACATAAACTCAAAGAGAGAAAACGACAATGAAAAAATATAAGTATACTGTATGCTGTATTATAACGTACGCTCTTCATCCGCTTTGTGTACAGGATTACAATTTTCTCGTAAATTGCACGATCGTTGCCGGACCGTGCAATTTCGCGGATTAAATCATTAAAATGAGTAATCTTCGAACACTTTGCGTCGCTGCACACACGAGAAAGAACTTAAAGCGCGTCAACGCGCAGCGCTACTTTTCATCAAACAATTACACGCGATCTCTTTCCGTCGAAATTACACGTTTTGAAAGGTCGATGATTGCGCTCGCGGTGCTCAATCGGAACTCACATTATTCTCGCGATAATACTGTGTTCGGATAAAACTCGAACTAGATTTCTTATTCGTGTGCGCGCACGTGTGTGTGCGCATGCTGCATTGTCAAATATTTAAGTTTCAAATAAAACAATAAAAAATATGTACACGCAAGCATATAAAGTTCAATTTTACGCTTTCTAGTTATTTCCTTGCGATTCCCGTACTAAGATTAATATACGTGCTACACACAACGCGGAACGCTCGCTGGGCGAACTATTACGCGATCATTTTCCCTGCAAATTACATCCATCCCCGGTTCTGCGGTTACTCGTCGACGAACGCCCGATCAAACCTCGCATTATTCCCGTCCCCGAGTGTAATATCGTCCAAGAAACCGAACAGCGCCACCGACGAAGAGATTGATCCTGCGGGACCACGGGAGCAAATAGGTATTTTCCACCGTACACTCCCCCTCCTTCTTCCCTCGCGCCCTTCATCCTTCCGCCCCTTTTCGTGCCCACTCCCGCTGTTAAATCCTAACCTCACCCCCGGGATCCTGTCGACGATGAGGGGGATGGAGAAGTTTCTCTTCTCTGTGGGCAGTACGTCTAGGGAGATCCCTTGTGCAATATATACACATGCCTTGTACACGTATATTCAGGTACTCTCATTAACTGCATAATTAACCTTCTCTCGCGTCGCAGCGCAGCGCATTAGATCGAATTGTGGAGGGGTAATCGGGTGGCTCAATGGCGGCGTTCCGCGCGCACTTGCGCGAGCGTGCGCACCACGCCACGCAGTCTCAATCACGCACGCAAAACTGTCTCACACACACGCACTCGCGCGCGCGCGTGCAGCACATCCCGACGTATAGCTTCCTCGCGAGAAGCTTCGCCCGGCGTTAACCAACAGCCTAATAACCTCGCCTTAGCCGGATGATTGACGCGCGCCTGTACCGGCTAATTATCAACAACAATCAATAATGCCCTCTCCCCTTCCGAGAATACCGACGCTACCGTCCCACCGCTCCTATTCGGCTTCACTTCCCCTCTCCAACCCTTCCTCCGTCCTTTCGCAATCCGCCCACGTTATCTCCTTCGGCATGTATCCGCATCGGCGACTAAAATCTGTTCGGATCTCGCCCGACCGAACCTTCTTCCTCAGGGACGCATCCACGTGAGAAGACCGACGAATCTTAAATCTGTGTCTGTCTTTCCACACGCTGCCGTTTTAGAATTATTTTATCCGGAAGTATGTTTGTCAATCGTTTTAGAAAGCGCATATATATCCGCGAAATGAATCAAGCAATTAGACTTGCAAGAAAGTGCACACTTGTTTGCAGATGCGCTTTATATCGGTCTCGCACAAGTTATTAATTTAATTTCAGCTATTCAAAAGACACGCGAACCACGCACGCATACGAGAAGTTTACTCGTGCCGTGTAAGTTTAAGCCGACACCTGATAAAAGTTTGAAATTTACTCTAGAAGTTGCGTCTCGATCGCGCGTAGTTGATCTATTTCCAATATAAGTATTGTAAAATAAAAAAAAAAAAAAAAAAACAAGAAAAACCTGACGATACATTCGCGCTTCCAAGTATTTTTTTCATTACATTTACACATCAATCTACAGATATAATTAGCGTTGCAATTATTTGCAATGTTTTACCTATAAATAAATAATTAAAATGTCACGCGAGACGTGCTGCAGGCAATTTTCGTTCAATTATTTACTTGTACGCGTGGAAGTATTAAAAGGGGCGGAGTAAGTCTGAAACACCCCGCGCTTTCATATTATTTGCACGCGACGATTGCTCCGCACGGATATTCGCAGAAGCGGATTTCTGTGATGCGGGGTAGGCGTATACACACACACACACACACACGTACATACACACATACGTCTGATTCGAATAACTGGATGCTCCGTGTGTACGTGCGCGGATACGTCTGCGCAATAATTGGTTTCGGTCGGGACAGAGTAACCATCGTGATTAAATCCTACGAGGCAGGTGCAGGGTGGTGGGAGCGCCCGTCGCTCTTACTACTTGCCGCCCTGTTATATCGAGGATGCACACACGGAGTACATATCGTCGCGAGAGCGATCTGCATTTTCGCAAATTAAACGTGACACCGCGCCCGAGTAAAGCGAAGACGTTATTTGAGAGATCGAGGAGATCGAATGCGGACGGTCAATAATTTCGAGAAGATCGACAAACTCATCCTTGCGTTAGTTAATTAATGCAGTTTCTATGTTGGGCTGTAAAATATCAGGATGAAGTATCGGGAGATCCGTATTCTTAATACGATCTAAAGATCTTCATCGGAACAACCGGAGTGTTTTACGTTTTGTGCGAGAAAGAGAGATCTCATCGGCGCAAATAGAAACGTCCTGATGAGCGATTTTGTGACATGATCTCGGAGAGAGAGAAAGAAAGACGGACTAGAGAGATAGTTCGGATATTTCGCGTTTCACGAACGACAGACGGAGAGATTGTATCGCGCGGATGCAAAGCGGTCCTAGTCGGTTTCTAGCTACTTAAGAGATTGACACGACGAGATAATATAATGGACGGAACGGACGGAGAGAGAAAGAGGGGGAGAAGGGGGGGGAGAGAGAGAGGAGATTCGTGGCTACCTCCCCGAGCCGACTCTAATGGGCCAACACTGATCGTTGATAAATTTCAAAACGCCGTGGGGACCTTTTGATTCTTCTCGGCGGCTTAATCGAGTTAAGGCGTCGATTGAGGAACGGCGCGTAAGCGGCGAGCTAATGCGCCGCGCGTCATTCCCGTGACTCCGAAGAATGATAGCGCACGCAATCGCGGCCGCGAGCGCGATACAAAGCGGACGAATCGAAGCTAACGGCTGTGAATGACACTTTCCTATATATATATTCCGGTGTATTTTTTATCGTACTTAAATATATTATTGAAGTCTCTTGTCTCTTTTATATATTATTTATTTTACATGTTATTTCAGCTAGCTAATTTTTTTTTCGAAATGTTGCATAACATAAGATTATTGATTACGAATAATTTCGTCAATGAAAAATGTGAAATGTCTGAAATTTACACGAAACTCGATATGTTAAACTAAATAATGTAAATTATTAATTATTAATATAAAAACTGTTTTAGTTCTTCGCACATATTCCAACTCTGACAAACGATATATTTCGTAAATTTCTGCAATGCAGGATGAGTGTTGGTGGAACATCGATACTCGACAAATGAATGTGTATGTATGTGTATGTGTGTTCTGTATAAATTAAAATTTGTTGTTCCCATTTAGCGAAGCGGTCAAGCGAGGTGAAAAAAAATCATTACATAAGATACATCAGTGTATGTATTGTATTGCGCTTATTAAAAGCGGGTTCTCGTCTGGTAGTTCGAGAGAGTTCGTTTCTGTATTTGTAATGCAAACCGCATATATTCCCAAAGCGCGCGTTTAATATATTTGCGAGCAAATGTCGCGAATGATGAATTAGAGGTAAACGAATTGATTTCAACAAATACACGCGAGCTTTCGTACAGTCGAAACGAACGATGATATCCAACTGTCGGCCAAATTAATTAATGTTCCGCTGGCAATTGTTAAAGAAAAGCCGCACACTTTTTGACGACGCACGAAACGAGAAGCCGGTCAACCGTCAGTCAAACGTCAAGATGGCTCGCATAAAAAAAAACCGATAAACCACCGCATTGTTTTTAGACACCCGTAATTCAATATTATTGTGCTGTGACAATTTCTCAGGTTCGGATATTGGATTATAGGCAGCTAAATGTGCTATTTCGAAGTATAAAAATTTTTTAGAAGCCGCAAATTCTTTCATAATGTTGTTTTTCGCATATGAGAAATGAAGCGCTTATTTATCCTTCTTGCAGCTCCTGCGGAATTTTTAATTGTGGGAATTGTTAATAAATTGGTTTTTTAAGGCAGAGAGGAAGATGAAAATTGATAGGTGGCGGGGGAAAATTGCGCGAAATCAACGATCGCGGATAAAGAAGGATAGATGTGCGCGATGACTTTGTAAACTCGTTGCTGCGCCGCGCGCGATATGCATATTAAAGTCGCGCTGCGTATTTAATTGAATTTCCTGTCCAATATTGACACGCCCAACGCGATATTCATAAATTAAATGCTCCAAATGATTAGTATTTCGATTTGCTATTTTAGTTAAAACTCGTCGTTGTGAGGAAAGATGATGTGTATGTAATAAGAATCGTTCATTCAAATCCGACGTCACACACGTCACGCGTTGACAACAAACATCTAACGTGACCAAGTTTTTAATCCTCAGCTGTGCTCCTTATGCGATAGAATCGATTTTACGACTTTGAAACTTTTATCGTTAGTTACATCTCATTGAGATGATAATATATTGCCGCGCTAAACTAATTCCCTACATAAATGTCTCTTTTGACCTCCGGAGAGACGAGTGAAATTTTTTTGTTTCACGGAAAACGGAATTTCTCCGCGGATACTGCTCGATATTCGATGCAGGATACACCGCGCCGTCGTTTGTACTTAAGCACGGCTGTCGATTCGGAATCTAATTTCCTTGATCGGCGTGGGAGGAGACGGAGGTGAGACAAGAAGAGAGAGAGAAAAAGAGAGAGAGAGAGAAAGAGAGAGACAACGCAGTACAGGAAATAAGAGAAAGAGGAACGGTATGCCGTCACACAGAGGGCTTAGCTCGCCAACCAAAGAGGATTACAGAATTTGTCTTCTCGTGGACCATCACCGGTGTCGTTTTTTCCCTTCCCTTCCCTCATCTCCAGCTCTCTCTCTCTCTCTTTTTCTTTCTCTCTTTTTCTTTCTTTCTTCTGGTCTTCTCCCGACTCTTCCAGTTTTTATCTCCGGAACGAAACGCAATGGCCACTTTGCGCGGCACAAAGTTTCGACGGAAATTTCTTCGTAAAAGGCACTGTCACCTGTCGCGCTCTTTAATCCGACGCACGTATCGATCCTCGAGAGAGAAAGAGAAAGAAAAAGAGAGAGAGAAAGAGAGAGAGCTGTTTCCACCCGCGAGACGACGGTGCTCTTTTGCCCTCTCTTTCTCTCTCTCTCTCTCTCTCTCTTTCTCTCGAAAAGACATGATGTTTTTATTACCGCGTTAGAACGGTAGTGCCTTAATACCGGCCAATACCTTCCAGCAAATTTAATTTATTTAAAGCACTTGGAGAGAGAAAGAGTCGGATCATCGGGAGCTGTTAGTCGAGTTAATTGACGGGAGATTAATAAAGCGAAAGAGAAAGGGAAAGAGTGAGTAAATTAGCGAACTGGTTTCAAGTCGATATCTACAACAAGGTTTTTCCTACGTAAGCAAACGCGCTGTCTTTTTTTTCTTCATGAGAAAGAAGGAGAATAGGTTGTTATATTTTAAAAAACTTACTAGTTCATAATAAATTAAATTTCTAGACGACCGATATCGATTCAACGGAATATACCGGTTGCATTATAATTGAGTTAATAAAACAACAAATAAGAGAACGCGAATTACTTTGTAGTAATGATGTAAAAATATTCGCGGTAGCTTTTCTCCTTTTTTTCATTATGTTACAACACACACACACACACACTTTCTCGCACTCTTTCTCGTCAGCTGTTTACGAGGAAGCAAAAGAGCGGCCGAGCGTGCGCGCTTAATCCTTGCCCGCTAAGACGAATATCGGGTTCGTCGATTATTCGCGTACCCCCGGTATCGAATTATCAAATCGTCAGAACGATGGTGAAACGCGCATATATGTGTACGCACGAATGTGTATTTCACACGCTCGAAGTAAGATGCTTAAACTGTCATCGAGTTCTTGTCAAGAGAAGATAGAATTTCCATCTAAACGAGTCAACTTACGCGAAATCCATACTATCAAATAAGTTGAAAAATATTAGAAACAAGGAGATACACGTTCCGTGAATTTCAATCTTGTCTAATAAAATGTTTTATTATATTTTTTTCGATATTTTATGACATGCGACTAGCTAATGCTCGGGAGAAACAAAATTTCGCAATCATATGTACCACACGCTCAATTTTTTCTTCACGGTGACGTTTTTTTTTTTTTCTTACCACGTAAACTTCGCACGGCCGTTTAATCGCGCGGATGTCCGCGGATGTGCGCAGAAGTCGAGAATAAGAGGGAAGTGTGATTGTGTATTTTGTTTATACGTTTCTTTCGCGTGGTTTTATAGCTTGCGACGGTGTGCGCGGCCATCGTTATAATAGTAATCAACAGCGGGTGGCCCCTCGTTATCGTTACTAGTTAATAATTTAATTGTTCGGTGGCGTGCGGGCTTTATTGGGATATCTCTGCCGACATCGCGCGCCCGTGTTGCGCGTGGGCGTGTGCGTGCCCCGTGTAGCGACGGTGCGTACGCGGGTAATGTGCGTGTGTGCGTACCGCTTTATGAGCCAACAGTCGAAAGGCCGTGAACGCGCGCGGCCTGCACGCGTGTTACGTGCGCACACGCGTGTGTATGTTCGCACACACGCACACAGACACACACACACGTGGACCGGTGACTGACGGGGGGCTCGCACACACGCGGCGTCCTGAATTATCCAGGCGTCAATATTAATCGTGGTAATGACATACCGATTGCTAATCGCTGCACAAATTACGCCAATACTGCACCACGAGAGCGTTTCTCTACTTCCTCCATATCTAGTATCTACCTCTGCGCTTGCATCTCTATCTAGGTATTCCTCTCGCATTCTCTTTCTCTTTCTTGCTGTTTACCTCTCTCTTCCCTTCTGTCTTTCGCAACACGGCACATCTCCTCCGTCTATCTGCACTTCCGTCTCGGCGTAATCGACGACTATCGATCGTTTCGATATCTGAGCGCGCAGTAAAATAGATTCTGCGACCTGCCCGGTGTACGATTGATCGGCGACACCTGCGCGCCAATTACCATTCGCAAGCTTTGATCCAGCGGTAATTTGGTTAAATCAACGCGGCGCGACACACGATACGTTCTCGTTTCGTTCGCGCTACGCGCTTGTCTGAAAAAAAAGAACATCGCTATCGCGCAAAGTCGAAATCTTAAATTAAAAAATTTTCTAACAACGCGCGTGGATAAAATTTTCTAAAAAAAAAAAAATACACTAACGTTCTGTCACGTTTCAAATATGTGATGTTGCAAATTAGCGCACGTGATAAAAGTCAACGCTTGATCGGACATGATTCGTCTCTCTTGCGCAATACAGCGTCGCTTCACGATCGAGTAAGTGCGACAAAGGTTTGATGTCGAAAAAACAAGTCCCAAGCAATAAATGGTATGAAATTACACGTAATCGCCGATGCCCCTCTACTATACGATTGTACAACCGCGTGTTGTCACGCGATCGGAATTGCTTCCCCTAACAAAGCGCTTTTACGTGCGGCGCTCCGTTCCGACGCGACGTCCTTACATCACATTTGTTGTGGTAATTTTGTAATATAGACATTAACAATGATGCATTTAAGAGAGAGAAAGTTTATATATTTAAGGCTTTTAAGCGTAAACTGATTTTCCGACTTCTTGCTTAGAATATTACGAGAAGTGGTAAATCACAGATGTTTTAAAGAGAATTTAATACATTTACTTAAAATTTTTATTCAACGAGCAAGAAATCGAAATAAAAACATGTAAAGAGAGATAAGAACGTTTGCGTTTTAATATTTTTGTGAACTGTAAAGTAAGGGAGATAAAAAAGAAAGAAAAAAAAAAAGAATTGAGAACCGGATACTAAATACAGATGAGAGTTAAGATAAAATTAAGACAAAAAGAAATTATTAAGATAAATTTTAATTTATAAAATTATTTTGTTTTATCGCAAAAATTGCCACGCAATTTTATTACAATCTACGCATTTACTTCTCGTATTCGCGTTCTGCGAAAGTTATTACGTGTTATCGATATAAATAAATATCAGATATTGATTCGTATTACAGATGCGCGCTTATTATAAGAAATGTAGATGTTGCATTTTAAGTTACGGTTGATAAGTGCACGTAGGTAGGTTAAGTCGTATATCAGAACTCGCGATCAGATTAGCGTCAATTTAGCGGTAAAAGCTAGGTCGTAAATATTTCCTGCAAGCACGAATCAGATGAAGCGATGTAATGCACATACATATATATATATATATATACACACACACGCAATAAGTAATGAAATTGTGATAAAGTGAGTCGTGCCAGCAGATAAAAATACGAACTTTTTTTCGAAGAAAATGTAATATTTATTCGCGAGTTAAAATTTATTTTGACGTGGAATATCTAAGCAGTGCACGGTTCGACTATAAAGTTTTACATCTGAATCTATTTCACGAAATAATTAATATAATGATTGTTTTATAATTTCTCGTTAACATTTTATAATTGTTCAATTTAGTTTTTACGTTTTAAACCACAGTGCACTGTGTTAGTATTAATTTTATTAGATTAAAAATGGCAGACTAATGAAATATCGAATAAGATTTTTTTTTTTCGAGCGAATAAGTTTTTTGCCGCGCGAATCGTTTCGAGATTAATTATTTGTACTTAAGAAGCGTGTGCTCGGAGATGGTCGTAGATAATTCGCCGCGGCAATTTATCGTAATTAGTATGGATATTATTAGTCGCGCGCACGATTAATTAACGGCCTCGTTCGCGAAAAGATGACTTCGGTATTGGGAATTGAATTAGACAGAATAATTGTGAAACTTGCGAGGCAGATGATGAAATTACAAAGCGGAAAGTTAACGACATTAGCAACGGCGTTAAAAGGAATTAGACAGTCGTTGGAGAATTCGTAACACACGACGAAGAATTAATTCGCAGTGTGTTAACATCGCAGTTCACATGCGTCGCGGGATTGATCCCGCGCATTGGAAAAGCGATTTCGCATTTGTTCGACTAATACGTCGTTTTAATTGCCTTATCTCTACCATTATTCGTCCTTGCGCTTCTTATTCTCTTCATCGGTCGTATAGCAAATAACGCGCATGTTGCAATATTTCCCTCTGATAGTGCAGCGCAATATTTTATAATGATTACGATAAATTACACGTAAAAGCTGAGAATTATCCTCGCGAACGGTGAGTACGTCGTTTTTTTTTTTAGTAAAAAGAAAAGAAGTAATGCGCGCGACAGCAACATTTGATTAACAGATTTTATCGATGTGGCGTTTAAAAATATTTCGTTATTTGTTCATCTGTATTATATGAATAAAAGGTGCGAATGGAAGAGCAACGTATTGATCGAAGGTAAAAATTTGAGAAGAAAAAAATACGAAACAAAATGTCATGTGTATTAACATAGATAAAAATACATTTATAAAGTAATTTACAATTGATAATAAGACAATGTAAAATTTCATGAAACTTTATATTTACTTGAAAGCGCGTTATTTTTATTATTATGTGACAAGTCGTACGATTGTTCGGCGGAACGTCTCGCTCTCGTTCATATAATTTTGAAAGTAATCCACTCTTCATATGCGTCTTAGCTTTATTTTACGAGATTTGACAGCTGAAACAAGAGAATGAGAAATATATACCGAAATCACAATGTAGCGCGGTGACACGTGTACAAATAACGCGTATCGCGTTCGCGCACATGTCGCGCGACAGCGATCATTTGTTATTCCAGCGAGTTAATTTCGATCAATCGCAGCCGCACAGTAGACGAAGCGATTCCCGCCGAGGATAACAGACCTGTTAGTCTCGTGTTAAGACTACAGGAACGATAAAAGAAGAAGGGGATTGGGCGGCGGTGCGAGTGAGAGGGAGAGAAGACGAGGCAGACACGATCCATTAGTAGGCACGTCAATTCACCTCTTAAGAAGCGACTTAAAGCCGCTTCCACCTATCTCTCCCCCCCCATTCCTATTTTTCCTCTCTTTTTCTCTCCCGTTTCTCCCGTCTCTCCTTCGTACTTATTAGTGGCGGCTGGTTCCATCGAGTTTTAACCTGTTCTTTCTTCTCGCGAGCGCGCGCTTGTTCGCGCGGTATCATAATTAATGATAATTCGATTAGCGGGACAAGAGATTGGGTCTCGGAGTTAAGCAGCCTCTGTCTTTTTCACAAAATATATTTTTTTTTCTTTTTGCGGTTGGACCTCTTCCCCCCCCCCCCCCCCCCCCCCCC
>QVNV01007228.1:0-24683 GCA_014825455.1 Pseudomyrmex pallidus | reverse complement strand
GTTATATATATATTTTAATAAAAATTGCGAGAAATCCTCGTGTAATTGCGTTTAGTTCGCTTTTTCGACGAGCGTAGTCTAGGTGGTGCTAAGAACTGTCACTTTTTTTTTTGTTTCGGAGAAGTTTGTAGTATCGTTTGATTACATTACAAGTGATTCGTCAGAAGTGTCCGGTGACGAGTGCTTGCTGCTTGGGAAAGTGTTATGTGACGTTTGATGGTCTAAAACGCGTGCGTTACTGCAATTTACGATTAAATGGCCAGTTCGTTGGGCGCAATTGACTGGGAAGGTATGATCTGAATAAAAGATTAACGTTTATTATTTATTTACAATATTTGCATGTGTGCGTAAAATCTGCGTCTAAAAAATTTAGAACGTTTTCAGCAATACGTCATCCGTACATTTTGTTACTATATCAGATTACTGAAATAATATATTGCGACGATAAAAAAAAAGAAACGTGAATCTGTTTCTCTTCCAAGTGCAACTGTCACTAGTTTTTGTTTGTTTTTCAAAGTGTATTGTATTGTTTCTTGAGGATATTTTGCAAAAGCATTTGTTTGTTTCATTTTAAGATGATGTCTTCTTAAATACAGAGAAAAAGAATACACTTGTTTGTGTCTTATACATAAAGGATGCATCTGAGAGTCACATGATTGATGGATGTTACAGAC
Source organism: Pseudomyrmex pallidus (assembly GCA_014825455.1). Lineage (NCBI taxonomy): Eukaryota > Metazoa > Arthropoda > Insecta > Hymenoptera > Formicidae > Pseudomyrmex > Pseudomyrmex pallidus. The sequence goes on along the minus strand of QVNV01007228.1, from coordinate 24,009 downwards.
CTAAGGAAGCAGGCAAGACACCTGGAAAATGAGATTGACGCAAAATTAGTGGCATTCAGTAAATTGGGAATAAATACAGGCGCTAGACATGCTAATCCAGATGAAGTTCCTCTGTTGGATGAGGAACAGGTGTTTGAGAACATGGCAACGGAGATAGAAGCGTTACTCACCAAAGTAAATTCTTCTTCTTTTCTGTGTCAGTGTATCCTAACAAATTGACAGATTTACTAATTAAATATATATAATTGGCACAGCTGTTTTCTATAAATGAGAAGATGAGCCAGTTGGAGCCAAATGGAGCAGCTATGTTACACACAATGCAACGTCACAAAGAGATCTTGAAGGATTATAAATTAGAGTTTAACAAGATTAGAAATAACTTCACAGCCAGAAAAGACCGTGAGGATCTTCTAGGCAGTGTTCGTAAAGAAATAGAGTGCGTATTATTTCTATCATAATTCTTAAACTAAATATTTGTTTGCATATAAGAGAATTGAATCAAATATATCTGTGTTAACAGCAATTATAAAAGTGTTAGTGGATTGAATCGGCGCGAAATGTATCTCAAGGAAAACCAACATATTCACAAGTAAGTTATCTTAGTCTTGATAATTATACTTGACGCATATATTTTTATCAATATAAAAGTATCTCGATCACTCATGCTTTACAATATTACTTCCTTCAGCTCCGACCGACTGATCAACGACCAAATAAGTATAGCAATAGAAACGCGAGATCATCTGATGACCCAGAGACAGGCGTTCAAGCGCATACGAACTCGCTTCAACGACATCTCAAATCGGTTTCCAGCAGTAAGTAGTTTACTGCAGAGGATAAACCTGCGCAAAAAGAGAGATTCCGTTATACTCGGCCTCGTCATCGGAGTCTGCACGTTTCTGATGCTTCTGTACGCTTTTCATTAGACGTCAATCGAAATAACTTCGTTATCGTCTTCACGTAGCGGTTACTACTTCGCGATAAAATATACATACATTTAAAGGGTTTACGGAGATCTAATAAACGTGTAAGGAAAGAAAAATTTTATGTAGCACATAATAGGATTGTACGCGTGATTGCGAGTATGAATGAACGGGCGGGTGTATTTAACTTTCAACTTTGTATTCTAAGAGCGGGAAGGAAGTCTTCGTCCTATATAAGTTTTTTTTATACCGAAGTACTGTGGAATGTGATGAAATGTCAATCTACGTGTTTAACAACGTTATTGATAACTGTTAAAATTATAATAAATCTTATCTTCGTCATTATAAATCGTCGTATTTTTAACTTGGAAGATCAAATCCTTTCCAACGCGCTCTCGAGAGGCAGGAAAGAAACGAGGATTTCAGATTCTCAGTAAAACACAATTCGCACACTTGTTGCGGTAAAATCATTGTATTTTGTGTTCTGTTTAGTTTAGTCAGTAATCTTAATGCGCATGACACTCTGAAACATAACGATTAAAAAAAAAAAAACAAAAAGAACCAAATATATATAAATCATCGCATTGTAAATTCAGCACTTGTTTTTTTTCTTTCGGTTTTTATTACACAAAGATGACGCTCAAGGGCTAATCAATCAGGTTTACGGCTAGGTTGTTTGACGAGATTTTAACAAAAAGAAAAAAGTTTTCTCAGACGCAAAAGAAGGTGGGCATATCGTCGTCGTTTCTCGGGTACGAATTACCTGGTTTTACATACACAAAGACATTTATACACGCATATATACATGCGATACGCATTCGTACACATTTTCAAATCGTCCGCATCACGTGTGAAAACACAAATATTACTTACGAAAGGAATAATTATTTTACTAGAAAGCGCAACGCCTGTTTCCACGTGCACTAGAAATATCGCGATATTTTCGTTCAAAAGTCGCGCCAGCAAAATTAGGAACTTAAAAGCGAGACAATCTGCGAAAAAAGAAAACAAAATCACCTCGTACGTGTCCTATATAAAAGTTTCGTCTTTCTTCAAATATATAATATTTACATTTCTTTTTTGTTTTTATCAAGTATATAAAAATCACACCGTAACTTTTGGCAAAGTTCTTCGGAAATCATAGCATCGCTAAACAAACACACATAGCGCACACGCAGTGGCAACTGATCTCTGAACTTGTTATATGCAAAACAAAATAAACTTACGATAAATCTTTTGGTCTGATATCTGGTGCATCGTCATCTTTCTTTCAGCACGTCGAAAATCTACCAAAAAAAAACCATCTTTCCAGAGCAAGAAAAAAAAAAAACAAATCAAAATTGTAAATCCGTAGACCAGTGATGATCTGATGATCGAGTGATCATTGATGAACGAATGTTTGTCAGATTTTTCTCTCGGCTAATCTCATTCTTGTAAATGCAATCCTGTGGTATACATCGTTTATCCGTGGAAACAGGAGGTGAGGGACATACAACATGTTGTGTTCATTCTTTTGTTTCATACGCACACACATCACACACTCCGTCCGCGCGCGCACACGCTCTTAAGAATTAGAATCACTAAAATAAGGAATCTAATCACGATCACTTCTTCTTCTTCTTCTTCTATCAACTGTTCCGAAAGTTACACTAAGCCCTACATTTGCGTTTCTGAAGATTTTATAATATTTAATTAGAGAAGGATGTGGTGTGTGGATCGCGAGGCTCATCATTACATCATTCATCCCTCAATTCAGTCGTGACTCGTCCAGACGCGTACGAACACAGACATCTACAACCAATATACATGCAGGCCGCACTTGGTTACTAGTGTTACGTGTGCTTTGAATATAAATATATCGGCTGTATGTATTATTATTTTTTTTTATTTTTTTTTATTTTTTTTATATCTCATTCTAATTCTTTTTTCTTTTTTTTTCTTGTGTTTTAAGGCTAATTAGTTATAAGGTGGAGATTGTCGGAGAGACGAGGCAGTCTCGGAGTTTTAAAAAATATTTATCATTGCAACTGCGCTAATTGTTGAGGTATATAGCGTATACACGGAAGTATCGGATGTGCGAAAACCCCTCTTGCAAGTTTTCCTCTCACAAATTTTATGAATTCGCACGAGGCAGAAAACAAACTGAAACAGAAAAACGAGAGAGAAGTTTTCTTCCAAGAAAAATTAGAGTTGAAAATTACACAATGTGTTTCTTTTATGTGAATCACTTCGTGATTTAATAAAATATTCGATGAAAATCTAATTGATTTTGTCAATGATGATAAAACAAAAGAGAAAAGGAAAAACAAAACAGTACGCGTAAACTTGGCACTTGTACAGCTAAATTGCGTCTCTCAGGTTCTAAAACTCGGCAAAGACATCAAGCAAGCACATCTGCAGCGGGCGGTTACCTCGTCTCTCCCCACATCTATGGATATATATTAATAGTAGATTTTTTTGTTGTTGTAACGGTAGCACTCCTAGTACTAATATAGTATCAGCGGTAATTCATAGTAATAATGATAGAGCTATATATAGTAACGTAGCAGTAGCACGTGTGTTTTATGTGTGTAACGCCTCTTTGCCAAATTTTGATCGAAGGTGAACGATCAAACAAAATCTTTTTTCTCGCGTATACATCCGTATATTTTTTTCCGAAGAGAATCAATTTCTCCGTGATAACTTTGTGTTTACTTTTTGCGACCAATCCCATTCTGTTTAAAAATTTATCACGTTCGACCGGATCTACCGGCGTGCGGTTACGAGGACAACAAACGCTCATCGACGAATGTTGCTCGCGCCTTCGGCGTACGGGCTTGCGCTTAAAAATAAATCGAACGATTTTGCCGATCATGTTTTTTTTCTTTTTACCGCTTCCAAGAAATCTACGCTCTCTGCCGCGTTTCTCTCGCGCTTCAGATTCTTACGCTTTTTTCTTACAGAACAGCCGACGACAAATAGAGTCAGTGGGGTGTTTCGTTCCCCCGTGTCACGCGCTACATTCGTCAGAATCTCACGGGCGAAAATATTTAATTAACGATGACGACATAGAAAATAATTTTTTTTTTTTTTCTGATTTCAACCAATGTAGCGCGTGCGTAGAGCGTGTATGTATACATGTATGTGTATACGTGCGTATGTGCGTGTACATGTAACGTCACACATCAATATTGTATATATGCGGTTATACGATACGCACACATACACACATACGAGATATTGAAGGGAGAAAGGAATTGGGAGTTTCTAGCTACTTAAAAATCTACATTTTGCGACAAGTAAACGCTACAAAAATCTTACGCGAACAATCGCACAAACATTTCAAAAAAAAAGTAAGCAGCAAATTGTGATCTTAGCTTTGTCGTTAAACGGAAGTGTTGTTCACTTGAGTCTGTCACGTAGGACGAACTCAAAGGCAAAAATCTGACTGAGTAGATTCAGTTTGGAATCCACTGGGCGACGTGTCGATGAATCATCCAGGCAAGTAATCAAGCGCAGACAATAACGGCTGCGTTCGCAATCCGATCCTCTTCTCGCGTGCGGATACAAGGTTTAGGAAAACGGAAATTTTTCTGCAGTACGCTACCCCGACAGTTCTTGGTCCTATTCTTATCTAAAGCGATAAAAGTAAAATTAATTTCTAAACAATTTTTTTCACACAGATATTTTATCTGGATATTTTCACTCTTATTTCTCTATATTAGTGTTTTGCTAACATGATATCTTACTCTTGATACGATTTAACATTCAAAACGTTTGTTCCTCCGTGTTCTCCGCATCGGAAGAAAGCGCTTGACGCAACGCTTCCATACAAGACTTTGGGATAAGCGTTCCGACGATCTTCAATCCTTCAGCTATCGTAAGCGAGAAGTAATTAATAAATTTCACTTTTATTGTAATATTGGTTCTCTATCACTCGTATATCCCATTATTCAAGCTGGACTTACCTGTTCGCAGTCGTACAACTTGCATCTTGGAGTTGTGTCCGGATCGTGCGGCGAGTATATTTTCCACGCGGCTCCAAACGCTCAGCACCGAACCGGATAATACATTGTAGGAACGTCTTCTCAGACCCACCTCGCAATCTATGCCGATAGTCGCGTTTTTGCAGTTGCCGCTCCAGTACGCGTGCGAACACGTGTCCACGGAAGCTTCGTACTGCTGCGACCAGTGTGGCTGCGCTTCGTCCGCGCTTACCTTCTTATACTTCTTCTCTAATTCGCCTAAGGTCTCCTGTCTTAGCTGTAGCCCCGTATTGGGCCTGAGAAATACAAGAAATTAGTTTTTAACGTCGAAGATTGTTGTAATATTTGTGATTTAAATATAAATTGTCGTACCTGTACACCATATAAAGCATATCCTTCTTACTTTCGGTTTTCTTCTTGCCGCTATCGACGATCACTGCAAGGATGGCAGTTTGTTTGCCGTTGCGGATCTGATGGCTCAAGTAGAAACCTTCCTTCGAGCCAGTCAGTTCCGAGCATTTCTCTGTGGCCTCGGCCCAACTCATGCCACGCTCAACATGAACCACGTGCAACTCCGTCGGGGCCTTGCCCGTCGCGTGCTTTCGCAGAAATCGATACAGTCGCACTCTGCGAACATTCTCGCCCGATGTACCGAGATCGAGAATACCCATGTCGAAACGGCCGGTCTTCTTGGCCTGCGCAATGATCGCGTTAAGCGTGTCGGTGAAGTATTTGAACAAACGATTCTGCAAATCGACCGGCATGCCGAGAATACGATTTAGGAACTTCGACATGTTGTTGTAGTCCTTGTCGAGCGTGAGCACGCCAGGCGTGTTCTCGCTGTTGCAAATCAAACCGACGCCCACCAGTGCGTCTGCCACATCCTTGAAGAAATCGCCGTTATAATCCTGAGGCGGTGGCACCAACGGCGGTTCATACCTGAAATTGATCGAATGGAATCGAATATCTAAGTCCCGCATCAGTCTCATTGATACATTTTTAAACACTGTACAAACCCCATGATAGTTTTCATTGTAGCTTCCAACGCCGCGCGACCGTATTTGTTGTCGATATTGAATTGCGACAGATCTCGAGTCTCCGTCGCACGTCGATCACCATGCGTCAACGCGCCCAGACTCTCCAGACGCTTCGCGACGATCGAAGCGAACCGCCTCTCACCGGCCAGATCCGATATAAGAAATATATATTCCGGCGCGTTCACCTGATTCGATCGATGCGTGCGTCCAAATTGCTGTATCGCTCTGTCCGCGCTCCACGGCAACTCGAGCGTGATATGCACACGTCGCATTTGATTCCTTGCTCGTCTATCGCTCTGTAACGATATACCGCTGCTGGCGGCTTCAGAGATGATCGCTACGGTCTTCTCGCCGTCCATAAACCTAGCAAACGCAAGAATATTTGGACAATTAGTAGCGTAAATAATGCGATTTCAGTAAATTTCTCTGTGAGACTTCATCAGCTTTCGTTCCATTACCTCTGTTTCTCCGTTAAATTAAGAGTTTCTAAAGGAACATCCACCTCTGAACGGGACTCGTACTGTATTGCACCGTCTTCCGTTTGCACGACGCGACCCTTTCTACCTGTCATCTCAGCGACATTCTCCGGGCCGCCGAGCTCGTCTATCAATTGATCCAAGGTGTTCGGTGGCAACCGTTCACCAAGATCCTCTATTTGCGACAACAATTCCTCTTTCATGCTGCAAGCTCTTTCAATAGCATCCCTAGGCGGTGCCTGACTACGAGATACACCACCGCTCATGGCGCCCATTGATCCGCTATTCGCTGTATCACCATTGCGCTTATTTCTGTTAGTAGACTGTTTGTGCTCTAACATCGACTGAATCTTATCCTGCGTGCTCAAACGCTTCTTCGCGGGTTTTTTTGGTTTCTTGCCTTTTTTCTTTCGCCTATCCCAAGGATCTATAAAATAGAAAATAAGACCATTTCCCAAATTGTCAATAGAAAGATATTTAATGCAAAATAAGATTTGCCGAATGGTTATTCACCAGCGTCAGAATCACTGTCACTGAAGAACGGATTGAAATCCGAACTGGCATTGCTCTCTTCGTCGGTGTGTTGATCGTCTTCACTTTCGCTGCCGCTAATCTTGTATTCAGAGCCCGAACTGTGAGCGCCGTTCTTATCCTCCTCCGAGAACACCTCCTCTTCCGACGACCATGCGCGTACTTTTTTCGACGCACGTTGCGCCGCCTGACGTACCGGTTTTCTTTTACTGCCTCCCGCGGAGGCAGAACCGCCAGCACCGTCCATATCATCGTCGCCGTCCAAATTAAACTTCGGCGGTTCTAATCCCAGAAGACGCTGAATGCGATTACGATCCGGCGCCGGAAAGTGCTTTTCCACCAATGTTTGCAAAACGCCTCTGCAAGTATCAAAATGTCAATATTGCTGGACATGACAGACGATATCGTTGATTTATATTGCAGTTCTTCCGTTTACTGACTTGGCGGTTGAAACGAAATCGGTGAGTTCACCGTCGTCACGTTCCAACTGCTCCAAAGTACGCGCCTCACCGGTGGACTGCAAACCGATCACCACGCATTTGCCGCATTTAACCGCCTCGCGAGCTACAGACACCGCGTGTTTCACCTTCGCGGCGATGCAAAGATATTTGAAGAAACGCTGATGCGACGACCAAAATTGTCCCCACATGGTCTTTTTCATTCGATTCTCCGCATCTATCAGTTCCGCCGCTTCTTGGAACTTTTGCATCGCTTCAACCCACTATAAAACCGCCCCCCAAAAAACAATTAATCGAGATCACGCGCGATTACTTTAGCAATTAAGCACAATTGTTTCTTCGCGCAACTTACCAGATGCACCGAGTGATCGTAGATCTTCGTGAAGTCCTTCGAAAGAGGTACTTCCTCGATCTTGAAGGCAACACCATGGAAACTCAGCTGTCGAGCGATATACATGCCACGCAGCTTCATGTCCATCGCCACAATTTCCATTGCGCCTACACCGCGTTTCTCCACGGCAGTGATAAAATCATTGAACTCTTGGAAAGTCGTTCCCTCGCCCCACATGCCCAGTCGCACCATGTAAGCCATGTTGCGAGGTTCGGAAGCACCGGTTGCACTGGCATACACAACTCTAGCTTTCGGAAGTTTGTTCTGCAGTTCCAGAACCGTTAAACCTGCAAATTCGCTCGAATGTGCACAACCGGAGGCTATTTTACGCAAGCACCTTATTTCGCAATAATGAAACTGTCATTCCAACCTGTTTTTGTAGGTTTCGAACTGCCAGTGGGGCACAAATTTTTCGCTCGATGGCACTCGTCAAAAATGATTAAGCCATCAAAGTCTTCCCCGCACCACTGCAGCAACTGTTTCAATCGGCTCTTGTATTTTCCTCCGCTTTGCGACGATTCTCCAATCAGTGCGGAATACGTGCTAAAAATTACGCCCTTTTTCACGTTGCCGTTCACAGCTGATGAGATCTTAGCGTACTTAAACTTATTCAATGCGTGTACCTGCAATAAAATGCGTGCGATTACAAAATATTTATACCGCAAATAAACGTTCTTGTATTTTATTTTCCACTACACTTATGTTTTTCAATTAATACAAATCTCGTACTTCGATTTTGGATGCACCTATGTCTTTCAAATCACGCTCGGCGTCGTATTTCAAATCGTTCGACACAGACACCCAGATGGCACGTTTTCGTCCTTTTAGGTAATTCTCGAATATTATACCGGCTATGGTTCTGCCTTTGCCGACACCCGCGCCGTCGCCGATCAGAAATCCGGCGCGCGTACCGTCGGGCAGCAAGTGCTCGTGTTGTTGAGAGGCATACGTAATGGATTCGAGTTGGAGCGCGGACAACGCGCCAGATCGTATTGTTTCCTCCGGTATAGACACCTTGTACCAGACATCCGTCGGCTCGACGCTCGACAGAGATGCCGTTTCGACAACCGGATCAGGATGCTTCCGTCCAAGCTTGACTGTTAATCATTCGCATGAGATTCACTGAATAATGTAAGAGAGAAAAAAAATTAAGATGAGTTGCATTCTATCGTACGTTTGGTTGGCATGTAATCGGCGTAAGTCTCGGCAACACCCATCTCATCGTCGTCGACTTCTTCTTCCTCTTGCATATTCGGTTGCATTAGTTTCGTCGGATCATTCGCATTCATCCACATTTGTGACACGGTTTTTCCTAAAACGCAATAAAAAAAAAAAATTTACAAATAGAAAAAGAGCTTCTCTCTTAAGTTAACGATGCTTTCTCAGAGAGAGAAACCATCCTTAAAATATTCTGATACCTGACAGACCTGCCCAGTTAGGATGAAGACCGCCTTGATTGAGCAGCTGCATAAAGGGGTTAACTCCCATGTTCATTCCAGGCATACCCATGAAGCTTCCCATGAGAGCATTCATATCCATACCTGAAAGACCTACTCAAAAAATAAAGCATTTATAACGTTATTATTATTATTATTATTAATTACTCTTAATAATATAAATTAATCTAATTACTTACTATTATTATTATTATTATTATTATTATTATTAATTACTCTTAATAATATAAATTAATCTAATTATTTAACATGCGAAGTAATGAAATTAAAAAACAAAGATGAAACAAAATACAATGCTGAATGGAATTTCATGGCAAATCAGTGTGACGTATGTACACAGATAATATCCATACATACTTTTCTTTATTCCACCGGGAATTCTTTCAACATATTTCTATATAATTCTTTGTAATAAAAAAAGAAGTAAAGTAAGCTTACTTGATTGAAGAAAAGCAGCAGGATTGAATCCGGCGAGGGAAGCTAATCCCGGCGGGAAACCACCGTATCCACCAGGTGGCATCTGCTGATTCAGTTGATTCAATTGATTTGCATTGACAAAACCTGACGGAGGTCCTTGAGAGCCTCCAACATGAACCATTTCGTAGCCTGGTGCCGCGGACTTTGTTACCAATCCTCCAGGAATTTTGTTGCCAAATTTTTGATTTAATACTGAAGAAATCGAGTTTGTTTAGAAACACAAATTTAAATAACGCTAAAAAGTCTACACTGTCATGTGTTTCTCTTTACCACTTAATGCTCCTTGCATTTTGTCTGGAGGATTTTCTAGCAAATCTGCAGGCTTTTCATCTTTGATGCTCCCAATTCCGGCGGCAGTTGCAAGATCTTTACCTCCACCTAGTAATTTTGAAATTATTAGCTTGTTATCTTAATTTTTCAAACCATTTCTTCCAAAAAAGAGTTGTAGTTTTTTTACGAGCAATTTTTTAAAAGAAACTACATGAAACGCGTGTTTTTTCTAAAAAGTATAAATTGATAAATTTACCAGGTACTTCAATTTTATCAGGATCTTCTTCATCATCAAAGTCACTCCCACTAGTATCATCACTTACTCCATCATCATTTTTTGTTGCCTATAAAAATATACACACATATTCAACAGATTCTGCTTGAATTGTAAAATAAAGTATAAAATAGACAAAAAAAAAAAGCATCTAAAGAACATACTTCGTTAGAAGTCTGTCGACAATGCGACGTAATAAAAAAAAAACAAATATATCACACTAATATGTGAATAATTAAACTATGCATAAGGGACATTAATATGTATCATATGTATATTAATATATTATGTAAACATAACAAATTCAAAGTGTAACCAAGTGTTTCTTACACTTGTCCAAGACGAGGAGATTTTTTATTTACGCGACGAAGGGGACAGAAAAACTCACAAGCACATGAATTCTGCTCATTGTTCAAACGCGAAAGAGCAAGAAAAAAAAAGGGGCGCGTCTGACGCGCGTCGTGTATGTGATAGAGCCTCTAGGTTAGTCATTTTCCTACGCTACGGAGAAGGCAGACGGACACGGCGAGATACGCGTTACTTCTTGGGTAGAAAGTTGCGTGCCCTGGACTTAAAAGTGCATCGCCGTCTCTCATACTCTCCCTCTCCCTCTTTCTTTCTTTCTCTCAACCTACCTCCGACTTTGGGAATAAGAACCTACCATGACAAACCAGGTGTTGCAAGACCCCGCGCGTACGTATCGTGGTAGACGATGCAGTACTTAGTGGTAGGACGACGGGGACGGCTATGCTTCTCGACGGCAGCGCGGAAATGTACTATAACTACTACTGACACACGAGATGCGCCGACCTGTGACGAGCGACCGTGCGAGCGGCGGCGAAGCGTTTTTTTTCAGACCCGGTTAATGAATTAAGGAGCGCGTGTCTTATCAAGCGGACATCGTCTAGCGGTTGCGTGTGAGACTGTCAACTCACAGCGTCGTCGTGCGATTCGCGAAATCTAAAAGATGCGCTTTGCCGTGGTGCATTCGAACCGGGTCCATTTCACGCGGTCGTCATCGCGGCGCGCGGTTCACGGTCGAGAAGCGCGTTCGTTCGACTGGACGGCTGCCGCCATATTGGCCGCCCCGTCCCGTCATCCGGATGCCCCGCGCGGTGGCATCGCAACGCAAATACAAAAACACACGCGCCCGCTTTGTGACCGCGCGCCGCCGGACACGCAACGGCGCTGGTGTGGCGCGCAATGTTGCCTGATATCGCACACCACCAGCGAATAAAGATGTAAATTCGCGAAGCGCGCGAGCCGAAAAAGTACCCGCGTTTCTTGCGCGATCGCGCGGCTACTACGAATTCAGCGAACTCGTTTCCGCGAGAATTTTTTTTTATCTCGGGAAGCGAGACGCGTGAAAAATCCATGAGAAAGATCGGGATCTTGTTCGCCTATCGGGTTGGTATTTCCGCGAATTTTGCACGTACCGCGAAATAAAAACGCTCCGCAGGCGCAAACTGCGATTGAATATTCATACATGAAGGACATTTGAACTCGCCAACTTTCGAAAGTCATTTACATAGCTGGAAAATTTTAATAGAACGCGTTTTTACGGACGCATTTATATTCTGAGCAATTTAACGCGGAACTTTTTAAAAAGTATTTTGAAGCTGCGTTTCTCTCTTTCTGTCTCTGTCTCTCTCTCTCTCTCTCTCTCCTCTCGAAGTTTATCATTACCATTTTTCGTGGAAGCAAAGTCTGTGCGTCAACGTTCTCTTTCGCTTCCCTCGCGAAGGTCGTCCAAAGTCGTTGAACACCCGGGAGCTGTTGTCGAAACGGATTCCCTCGATTAAAACGTCCCGGAACGCTCGAAAATGTGTCCAAACACGTGCACTTCTTTGACTGTCTTTGACTTGGACTGCCTCGTAATGACACGACTCAACACGACCTCAGCTATCGCCGTTGAGAAACCATACTGAAGTTGGCCAGTTGCGTGTGGAAATTCCGCGCGTCGTGCGATCTCCGACACCTCCGCGACATCTTGGACAATAGCACGCCTGTGACGAGAAACAACATCCGAATGTGCGCGAATGATAACAGCGTTGGAGAAATAAACGCACGTCACCGCACCGTGAACGCGTGCGTTTGTTTGGAAAACGTCGTAACAACAACAAAACGCACCAACAACATCGTATCGTAAACAGAACGATCGGATATTTGCGGCGAACAGCCAAACGCGGTCGGCAATGTCGGTGATCGCTCGTCTCGTCGGAGACTTGCGGCGCGGCCTCGTAGGTCCGCGATCTCACGCGTGGTGGCGCGGCTAGCGGAAATGACGGTGCACATCACGTATCGGCGTGCGCATGGGTCTTACGTATATGGAAATGGTGATAACGCAAGCGGACTTGGCAACATCGCCACGGTGCGCGGCGCTGATCGTTAGTTGATTTAAAGTATTCGCGCTAAAAAGAAAAGAACCCGCTCCGGTTGAATTACGGCGCGCGGGCGCCGATCGGCGTCGCGCGATCGCGGGGATCGCGTCGTCGTGCGGAGCGTGACGTTTCCGGCCATGCGGTCGGCCAAGAGCGTTCGCGCGAATGTCGTTTCGCGCGACGTAATAGCAGATAAATTAATCTAAAAAATAATATTATGAACATCTCTCCAGCGCGCTGCGATCGATCCGAGAGGCTGCTGCTCACGGCCGTCGACAACGCCACCTCGCGGTCGTCTCTCTTGTCGAGAAGCGGGAATTTTGTTTCCGGGATCTTCGATAGTCGCGGAACGTCAATATGGCGTCACATCCGGCGCGTTGCCAGTCTCTCGCTCGACTTTGTTTGCGGCGGTTGACTCTCAGTTAACCTTTGCGTCCGGTAGAGATTTTGATCTGCTAATGTTACGTTTTTGCATGTCGTAGCTTATCGTTTTTGTAAAACGAAGAGGGTGGACGCGACTACCGCAAATTTGACGCATATCGGCGAGGCGCGGAATGAATTTGTCGCGTCGCATTCCTGATCGTCATTAGAGCCCGACTGCCATCACTGCCGTTAGTTTTCGTTGCTATGCGTTGCTCCTGTTTGTAATCAATCGTGTTTCGTCGTGATTCATCATGTCCAGAACGACTCGCGCGTCGACCCATTGCGTGAAAGGTCACGCCAATAATGCGAACAGAGGTAAGAACGTCGTTGAGTTCATTCACATTTTTATTTGATTGTATTTTGCACCGGTTGTTCCGTGTGCAGGTTATGTTGTGACGATCTCGCTTGCTCCATGTTTGAAACGCCGAAGCGGTGACGCTCCCCCCTGTTTCCTCCTCCCGTGCTTGAAATCTATCGACGCCCTATCCTCCTCCTCGGCGCGCGTCACGTTTATCAGCTGCTACAACGCGTCAATTTTGTAATTTTTGTAACCAACCACTTTTCGAGAAAGTGTTATCAGACTTGTGACAATCAATGTTTTCCGTTAAATCGCGTTACGTGGAGTCTTACACGGAGTGAGGACTAGAGCATAGACTCTAAACTAACATGGAGTTCGAGAAGTAAGAATGTCAGTATAGTACAGCGAGCGTTTGCACATTTGAAATGTGATATCATTTTGAATCGAGTAGTTTTCGATTTGATTTCTGACAATTTGTTCAAATTTTTTTTATAATTTCCAAAAGTTTTTATTACATATTCAAGAAATTGAACACGTGCACGCAGATATTTTTACCAATATTTTTATATGTGAAAAAAAACAGGAAGGAGAAAACGTGGTTTAGAAACAAAGTCTGGCAATTTGCAAAGTAACAATACTACAATTTTATCTTCACTGGGGAAAAAAGAAAAATTGAATATCACAGAACTAGTGAAAAATGAGAACAATAACAGAGATCCTGAATCAAAAATATGCTCGCCTTTTACACTCATAACTGTTTCCTATTGTCAAGTAAGTATTTTATTATAAATATTGCTGAAAGCTGTGTGTATATTTTTGTAAATGTAATTATTCTATGAAATATTTAATCACAAACATTTATAAAAAACATTTATACGAAATACTTATATAAATTAATTATAAAGGTACTGAAGTATTTGTTTTTATTTACTCTCTCTCTTTCTCTACAGGAATCAGATACAACAAATATAAAAGAGAACAGTTCATCACATTTTTTAGAAAATGGACAAGTCTCAATTTGTGTTCAAGAAGAAAAGGAAATTATTTCTGACGTAAAACAATTCAAGACCGATGGTACGTATCATACAACAATTCTGCATGTTTGTTGTTTTAATTTGATTTGTAACACCAAAAAATATTTTAGAGACAACAGTGGCCGTTCCAGTTCACGAACCATCTACTCCTCACAAGATAAAAATGCCACTGGAAGATTTAGGTGTAGAAGCTACTATTCCCGAGAAGAATAACAAACTCATGATACAATTGTTTAGCCCGTCGAAAGTTGCGAAGAAGCCTGCTGCACGAGGCCGTAAAAAGGGAATTTCCAGTAAACCCGTTAATCAACGTCCATCAACAAAGCCGTCAACCATCGAAACAAACCATTCGATTACCGAGTACTTTCCGGTGCGTCGTAGTGTCAGAAAAAGTAAGAAGGTCGTGTTAGAGGAGAAGCAACGTGATTTGGAAAACAAAGTGCTCTCTCAGGTCGAGGAAGGTTTAGAGGTAAAAAGCGCGTGTGATCGCGTTAATTTTTCATCAAATCAAAGATAAAATAACACGTGTTGTAGCAATTATACTTGCTGTTTATTATACAGGTCAGATGTTTTCCGGGTAAAGGTCGCGGTGTCGTAACAACACGAGAATTTGCGAAAGGCGAGTTTGTGGTAGAATATATCGGCGAGCTTATCAATCTCGTAGAGGCAAAAGAGCGCGAGAAATTTTACGCGCAAGATCAAAATGCCGGATGCTACATGTATTACTTCCAACATCGTAATCAGCAGTATTGGTAAGAAACTTTCGGGTGAATTTTCGGTATAAATCGTTTGCGGAAAAATCTGACGGCAACTTGAATTGACACTGGTAAACACGCGGCTTACACACGTGCTTTTCAGCGTCGATGCAACCGCGGAGACTAACAAGCTAGGAAGATTGGTCAATCATTCGAGGAACGGGAATTTGGTGACGCGAATCGTCGAGGTTAATTCGATACCGCACTTAGTGCTCACGGCGAAGGAGGACATACCGATCGGCGAAGAAGTCACATACGACTACGGAGATCGGAGTCGCGAATCAATTCGTCATCATCCATGGTTGGCGTTATAGCACTTCAAAATTGTTATTATTTATTACGTTATATATTATTGCGTTATATATTATTGTACAAAAAAAAAAATACCGATTTCTCTGTATGTTTCTTCTATGAAGGAACATTCGATTAAATTTATATGAATTATATTCGAAACGATATGTATATTTGTAAACTTGCATGTGCAACTTTTAGGCTGAATTCGAAATAAGTAGTTAAATTGCGAGAAGTTTTTCTTGAATGTTTGTATAAAAATGAAGAATCATGATTGAATTTTTAGTGAAATTTGCATAAACGAAGCAAATAAACGCGCGGCACGTCATCAGCAGATTCTCCAGATTTAGTTCAGCTGTTCTGATGATGATGATGATGTGAGGTTTGAAAGTATATACTTCTCTGTGAATGCGTTATTGTTATGCGTTCGACGTGATATAGTATCATGAGGCGAAAACCTTTGTATTGAATAAGCGAACTAAGTGGAATTGTGACGAATCGTAGTACGAAGTGCTTTATCTAATTCCAGCTTTGGTAATCGATGGCGATTTAAGTTTGAATTTCCACGTTACTAGGCCGGAGTTTGTCAGATCAAAGCGTTTTTGTAACACGCACTGACTAAAAAACTACGATTGATATTCTCTTTTTTTTTTTTAAGGCAAGCGATCGTTGCATAGAAAAAAAAGAATTAGGTTTTTTCTTTTAAAATATTTTATCTGACACGCGATAGTTTAGAGTTTTCTATTCACTGCCGTACACTTCTGTGCTGGAATGTTTCCCAAAAGACAATTGTACAATGTATACTGTAAATGATACGTGTAAATAGGTAATTCTCCAACGTGCATTCATCATGTTTAAAAACTGAATGTCCATGTGTTAATACTTTCACCTTTCAGTCATTCTTGTTCTCATTTCTACTCTCATCCTTTATTTATAAGCATTAAATGCGTACATGTTATTTAATAAACTACGTCAATTTCATGTATTTTTACATTGTTGCTCTAATTTAGTATACAGCCACTTCTATATATACTTTGTAATTTTACAATTATATCCAGTTTTTCCAAGGATCGATTAACTTATCGTAATTAAATCTCCCGTCTTCCTATATGTGCCGAAGTTTTTATACTTTTTTTAACGCACGTTATTCGCGTGAATTTTAAAGAGAGAGGGGAAATAAATTTTGTAATAAAAAGATTTGTGATATAAATGTATGTTATACGCGTATACATGTACAACAAACAAAGCTTTACAGCTATGTGCGTGTACATATATTTATAACTTTGCGGTGATACACACACAAATAAGCGATGTCAGTTATTGATCATTTGTTCTTCGAATCTCACGCGTTCCATATGTGCGTTTGCGGCAATTTTTCAAATGTTGATCGCTATAAAAAAAGCGCGAAGCAAACATGTTTTTTACAATTTTGTTGAAACCGACGAACGCTTGGCGTTTGGCGAAGACGGAAAAAAATGCCTGGTGAAAAGGAAAGAGCGAACAGGTTAGTTTGCAAAACGGAAGTATTGGCCGCGAATATACCAGGCGTCCGAGCGTGCTGAGAGAGGACGTTGAATGAGATACGGAGACTGGAACCTTTTTGCACATGAAATATATACCGTTTTTTTCATGCCCGAAAATGGACAGAATGCCAACAACCGAATGCTTGACTCTGGATTTCGGACCGTTCGAGACGGTGCACCGATGGCAGCGTATGCCGGAGTGCGACGAATTCGTCGGAGCCAGGTAGCGATCAGTATTTAACAGAAATATTTTTGCTTTGTTAATTTGTTAGTTTTATCTGATCAATTTTAACATTTGCATTTTAAACGCGACGTAAGACAAAAATACTGGCAAATATAAAATATATTCTAATTAATGATTATAACCTTTGGCTAATTTTCTTTTTGTATAGACGAAGCAAACACACCGTTGTCCCGTATAAAGATGCAATTTATGTGTTCGGCGGTGACAATGGTAAGACAATGTTGAACGACTTGCTACGCTTTGATGTGAAAGAGAAATCTTGGGGAAGAGCATTTGCAACAGGAACCCCACCAGCGCCACGTTATCATCATTCTGCAGTTGTTGATGGCTCATCAATGTTTGTATTTGGCGGCTATACGGGAGACATACATTCTAATTCTAATCTGAGTAATAAAAACGATCTCTTTGAGTATCGCTTCCAAACTGGCCAGTGGATAGAATGGAAATACGTTGGAACGTGAGTATTTACAGTCTCGGCAATAGCTCTTACTTCTGTTTATTTTCTTACGGATATTTATCATGTGGTTTACAGGTGCCCAGTGCCTCGATCTGCTCACGGTGCTGCTGTGTACGATAATAAATTATGGATATTTGCTGGCTATGACGGCAATGCCAGATTGAATGATATGTGGACGATATCATTGGTGGTGAGTTTGATTGCTTTATATTTTGTGCATGTTCACAAAGTATATCGGAGCGTTGTAGTATATTGGAGTAAAAATCTTCTAATGGCGAAAGCTTTTTAGATATTTCAAATTTTATTTAATAAGCCTGGTTTTCTCTTTTTAGCCTGGTGATTCCAAAGAGTGGGAAGAAGTTGATCAAAAGGGCGAACTTCCGCCGACATGTTGCAATTTTCCTGTTGCGGTGACTCGAGAATCTATGTTCGTTTTCAGCGGACAGAGCGGCGCCAAGACAACGAACGATCTCTTCCAATTTCACTTTAACGAGAGGCGGTAAAAAATCGCTACAAGATTTTACATGTCGTTGTTCGCGGTCTGAGATCTATCTCGTAAACGGTCAATTTCTATAATTCAGATGGACGCGTTTATCGACGGAACATATATTACGCCACGCACCACCACCGCCTGCGCGCCGATATGGTCACACGATGGTCAGCTTCGAACGGTTTCTTTATGTCTTCGGCGGTGCAGCGGAATCCTCTTTGTCTAACGATCTTCACTACTACGATCTTGATACGCAAACATGGCACAGTATTGTACCATCCTCTGATAGTCAGGTGAGCGACTTGTATTTCTTCTGAACTTACTATACGCGGTTCTTTTTTCATATAATTTTATATATAGATACCGCCTTGTCGACTCTTCCACGCCGCCACTGTGATCGGAGACGCGATGTTCATGTTCGGCGGAACCATCGACAACAACATACGTTCCGCCGAGATGTACCGCTTCCAGTTTGCGTCGTATCCGAAGTGTACGTTGCACGAGGACTTTGGCAGATTGTTGAGCAATCGTCTCTTCTGCGATTTGGAGTTCATTGTAGGGCCTGAAGAGACTAGGATACCGGCGCACGCAGCCATGATCGCGGCACGCTCGGAATTTCTCAGAACGCGTATTCGACAAGCGCGTGAAAAGAGAGACTTATATTTAGAGGAAGTATACGGTACCGCTGATGTTCCTGTTAAAGACTTGCCGTTGCTGGAGGTAAGTGATTTAATTAGATATGAAAAGAGAAAAAAGAAAGAACGCGCGCGCGCGCGTGTGTGTGTCAGTATAGTCAAAAGAAATATTCTTTAGCGACATTAAATGACTGTTGAAGGTGACACTAAAAGATACCGCGCCAGAACCTTTTGAGCTGGTACTAAGATACATTTACACCGATCGCATTGATCCTACCGAAACATTGATCGACAAAACTGAAAATCCACAAAGCAATCGCATCGTTCGCCTCATGATGGATGTGTATCGTATTGCTGTGGGATTCAACATGAAGCGCTTGGAGCTGCTGTGCGTCAATTATCTCGAGGCGACTATAACTCACACCAACGTCCTGGAAGTATTGCGCAACGCCGTCGATTTGAAATTGTACTTTCTCAAGGAGTTTTGCCTTAACTTTGCCGTAAGAGACGGCAATTACAATCTAATCGTGATGAGCCAAGAGTTCGAGACTCTGAATCAGCCGCTGATGGTAGAAATCATAAGACGTCGACAAATGCCTCAAGCTAAACCTTTAACGAAATTTGAAAACGACTCCGTTATCCGTACGTATCTCTGTGTGTGCGTGTTTATTATACACTTCTCGAAGTAGTTTATTATGGAAGCTTGTGCTTGTGCAGGTACTGGCTTGGAGCAAGATATGCAAGCATTTTTGAAGGGCGCTATCGGTCAGGAATTTTGTGACATTACATTGATGCTGGACGGTACGCCGATATCGGCGCACAAGGCCGTTCTTGCGGCACGCTGTAGTTACTTCGAGGCGATGTTTCGATCTTTCATGCCCGAAGATAGTAAAGTAAACGTAAGTTCAATTTAACAATAAAAATAAATAAACACATATCCGATAAAAGCTTCCGTTGAGCAAAGAAAAGACTGTGTCATGTACGAATAGTTTTAAATACACGTACGCGCGTGCGATGCAGTTACTAGCAGAAATAATTTAAACGCGTAAATTTTGCAGATACAAATCGGCGATATGGTACCGTCGTCCGAATCGTTTCACTCTTTGCTGAGATATATTTATTACGCAGACACTTCGATGCCTCCCGAGGACTCTTTATATTTATTTACCGCACCAATATTCTACGGTTTTACGAACAATCGGCTTCAGGCATTTTGTAAACAGAATCTTGAGATGAACGTTACTTTTCAAAACGTTATAGAGATTTTAGAGGCAGCCGACAAAATACAAGCCACCGATATGAAGAAATACGCTTTGAATCTCATAGTTCATCACTTTACCAAGGTATTAAAAAGTCACTCTAATTCCGTGTATTCCAACGTTATCGCACGTTTGTGGAGCGCACATCGTGTATGTACGAAATATCATTTTTTTTTGTTTTCAGGTTGTCAGACTTCCGAGATTGCAACAGTTAAGTCGCAAACTCTTGTTGGATATTCTCAAGGCTTTGGGCGACGAACGTTCCGAGGCTAGATTGTGTCTAGATATGACGAACGATTGCTGACGGAGTTCTATCCTCGATTGTCAAACGTATGGCTGGGATTCACCATGCAGTTTCCAAGTAAAACCGATTATTTCGAAAACAATTTGTTTTGTTTTGCAGCACAACCAAGTCTTGCTCATTGTATTAAAGAATTACACTTGAATAATACAAACATTTCCGTGTAAAACAGTTTCTTTCTTCTAGGAACTGTGTCGACTGCATTTTATTCTCATAGGACGAACGGTTTTGTTCCTCGGTAACTGTTATCTCGATCACGCGACTCAATCTTGCTTGACATTAGACATACAGAAAAAAACTATCCTGCCATCATCGACGACGAGCACGTCATCTGCTTGGATTCACGAGTTGTCATCAACGTACAATGCTCATTCGGTCGCATCGTCTCATTACAATAACGACAGAAAGCATCAACGGTCTACTATTACTCGTCGTTGTTCCGCAAGTTACAACGTATTAAGACGTACTATCGTTGCTCTAACAGACTTCAGACATTGTAAAAAACTGTTCCCGTAATTTGTTTTATTTATATATTGAATGACATGACAATGATTTTTTGTTGTCTAGAATCGCTTGCTACGAAAGGACCGATATGTAATACTAGTCTTCAGTGTTTATGAGAGAGAAGAGATAATATAATTATCAAATGTGTTGAAAAAATGTATTTTAATAGACTACAAATGCTAAGTGCACTCTACAAGTGACAAATATGTTATAATTATTCTACTGTGCTAATCATCAAGAACAGTATTTCTCTCAAAAATTAGTTCATTAATTTTTTTTAAATCTTAATATATTGAAATAAAATTATTTTTTTTATAAGTCACACAAGCTCCTATTTAAGAAGACTCTCAAGGATGACCTGATAATCTGTTAGATAAAAGTTTATTATCATGTTTTTATTATGATATGAGAGAGCAATTCTTGTAAACTATATGAAACATTTTCATTTGTTACTGATATTTTTATAAGCACTTTCCATATGTATGTTTCACATTTCTGATATAATATTTTGTTACAATCTCATTTAGAAAAAAAGGCGCACAAGTAATCTTTATTTTAAAAAGAAACTAGAAGCAATATTCTATTTTTGTTTTACACTTAATAAGCAATAAAGCTGTAGTAATGTTTTTAATATAAAAGTAATTAGCCAACCAAAGTTCCTTATAGTTCGATAAAATGCGCTTGTTCGCCATCGCAGATGGCGCATAAGAGTATTATATAATTCATTGTCACAAGTAGATGTTTATTGGATGGTGTTCAGTCAGAAACTCCGAGTCCATTCACACTGGTCTGTGGTACAACAGTTTCAAGATAGAGGAAAGGCGTGTGTGATTACTAAAAAAAAATTCGTTATCAGAGACCTACTAGAGAGAACTAAGAGAACTAAGAGACCTACTTAGACCTAAGAGAGAACTACTACCACTTTACTTGGAATCATGTATGTACGAAAACATATTTTCATAGATATTTAGAAGATAATGAATATCGTAACAAATAGTTTTCATTATTATAATTCTCACACACTTGTATTTTACTTTTTGAATAAAATTACATCTGTATACTTTTTATATACGTAATAGATACATGTATTTTTTTAAGAAAGAAAGCGCATTACATGCATAAATTCATATGCATATTATTTTATTACGTATAAGTCTATAAATATGTATTTTTTACGAGATATGTGTAAAGATATTTATTTGTGTGTGTGAAATTACATACATATCGTATGTATTTTCTCTTTACTTTGTAGATAGTAATAATAAAAACATCATTTTTTATTCTTTTATATCACGCGACGGAGTTTAATATATAACTTATTATATAATATTTTTTTACTTGCACTTTTTATACTTGCAAACATAGATTCTGTAAGATATGAGTAATAATTGATTTTAAATTCCTCTTTATACCACGATATTTGTCACAATATTTTAGGGGTGTATTTCCTCCCACTTATGTCGAGGGTTTTCACGATCCTGAAGCTGTAAAAGCAATGGAATACAAAAAACTCGGAAAAACAAACTTGTTGGTGAGCAAATTATCTCTTGGTTCCGGACCACTCGGTTGTCATTATAGGTATGGGCTTATCACTTGCACAAATTATTACACTTCAAGACAAGATAATGATCTCTCAACATGTTACTGCCAGTACATATAATGAGGATGATGCTATTGAAGCAGTACGTGAGGCGATAAAACAAGGAATCAATTATATTGATACAGGATTTTGGTACGGTCAAGGTCAAGCTGAGGCACTTCTTGGCAAGGTTCCCATCTTTCTGTAAACCATGTTATAAGCAACTTTTCAAATTGTTTTTACGTATTATTAAACACCATTTATTATTTGACTTGGCATATCTATTTTATTCCAGGCTTTAAAAGGAATTCCGCGACAAGCTTACTATATCGCGACAAAACTCGGCAGATACGAGCTAAATTTCGAAGACATGTTCGATTTTACCGTTGAGAAAACGAGAAAACGTTTCAAAAAGGATTTAGAATTACTGGGACTGGATTACGTTGACGTTATTCAGGTGAATCCCGTATTGCGCGTAAATTGTTTTACTTGAAAATTTAATACAAAAGTCTCGGTTGTAATAATGGAACAAAATGTTTGCAGGTTCACGATATCGAATTCGCGCCGTCATTAGACGTAGTGATCACACAAACTTTACCGGAACTATCCAAACAAGTAGCCGAAGGCAAAGCCAGATACATAGGTGTGACCGGGTATCCCGTGTCCGTGCTCAAAGAATGTGTCGAAAAGAGCAATATAAATATATCCTGTGTGTTAAGTTACTCAAGACTTACACTGATCGATGATACTTTGTTAGAATACATTCCGTTCTTCAAGGTTGTTTTGTTACATTCCTCGTGTTACACATTTGCCACGTTTGAAACAATCTCGTTAAATTATCGAGTACAATTTTATAGGAACATAATATCGGAGTGATTAACGCCGCCACGCCGAGCATGGGTCTCTTAGCAAATAACGGCCCTCCAGCTTGGCATCCCGCTTCTGAAGAGACAAAAAAACAATGCGCTAGAGCCGCACAATATTGCAAGGTGTGTGTCATTGAAATTGATAAAAATTAATACCTGGAATGTAATGAGAAATCTTGTAATATTTGAAAATAGGATCACGATGTGGAACTCTGCAAACTGGCGATATGGCATTCTATGCAATACGCAGATGTGGATATCAACTTAGTTGGAATGCAAAGTACAAAACAATTGCAGATGAATCTGAATGTGTTGCGAAATGGTATTACGGAGAAAGAAAAAGCGCTGTTAGAAGAAATACAAAAAAAGTATGTTATTTCACATACCACACACACACGCAACGTCCTTTAAATTTTTCAAAAAAATTTAAATTAAACGAAAGAAGCAT
This sequence comes from Pseudomyrmex pallidus, assembly GCA_014825455.1. NCBI lineage: Eukaryota > Metazoa > Arthropoda > Insecta > Hymenoptera > Formicidae > Pseudomyrmex > Pseudomyrmex pallidus. Next base: position 262 of record QVNV01007228.1, on the reverse strand, counting down.
TTATTTCAGATTTCTGTCGACAATAAAGAATCAACACTGGGAAAATAAGGAACTCCAAATCTATCGAGAAGCTATGAAGAACAAGAAAACATAATATGTCATTTTTACAGGTCTTTATACGTTTTATTACTGTGTTATACGTAAAATATATGAATGTTCTAAAATATATATAAAAATGTACCCGTTTTTTTATTTGTACATTCACTTATTTCTAATCTTTGTGCAACACATGAAGACATTTGCAATGTTCCATATCAAAAAA
>QVNV01007227.1:0-24653 GCA_014825455.1 Pseudomyrmex pallidus | reverse complement strand
GAAAAATTCAAAGAAATTTCTCAAGAATTATCTTGACAATATCAAGTTTGACGCGAGCATAATTGTGACGCAAATTGATATACGAGATATACTTGTTCGTCAACGCGTCTACTCTGTTTTACCTCCACTTTCGAGACAGGGCAAATTTCCGAAGCGAGAGAAAACTCGTCATCACCCGGCCGAAAGTTCCGAAAAGTTCGCTCAATGGCGACGGCCGTTGAGCAAACTTTGACAGAACACGGGCGTGACGAGAAATTTCGTGCTTTTATATATGTTGTCATCCGAGCACGATTCACAGTTACTAAACGCGATGTCACGAAGAAAGAAGACGTACGAAGATGCCGACATATGAACATTTACTGATTCGCGCAAACGTGAAACGCTTCGATAAGATACCAGTACGTTTTGTAATGTAAATACGAGCGATAAAAAAGAACAAACGTCGACGTTATTGAACACAAGACAGGCTTATTGCTTGACAAAATTACACAAACAGTTTTAAATAATATTTAAGATTTTTAATATACTTTGTCATCTTGTGTAGTGGATTTGTCATCAGTGTTTTACTATTTCTTTTATCAGATGACAACTAATTACGCTTTATACATGATGCTTAATACTATCAACTTTTCAATTAATGTTTTAAATTTAAGTTTTCATTTAATTAAACATTTTTTTTAGTTTAATTTTTTTTTAATCACTGAGAAAAATCCAAACAATACATTGAAACGTTTTGAATATCAGTAAGTTTACACTTACATATATAAACATATTGGCTCGTATTTGTCTTAAAAAGATTTTTCTTTTTATATTTTTATTTATTAAATAATATTTATTTTTGAAAGAGTTCTTCGGTTTGCCATTTTTTTTGTTTTTTATTCTGTCTATTTATTTTCTCTATTTATTGTAACTGAAGTTATATCATTATTTACGTTCTTTATCCATTACATTGTGCTACTGAAATATGTCAGTCGAATCTGTTTACATTAATTTACACAAGCGTCTCTGCTGTGTGTTGATTTTCTCAGCGCGAGACTGTAAACCAGTTAATCATAATTAAGGACATTTTGCTGTGCACCAGATATAACACTGTGGAACTAAACTATGGGTGAGTTGCAACATATATGTATACAATATATATGTAATAGCACAATGTGATAGATAAGCAACGTAAATAATAAAATAACTTTGTCAAAGTTAAACGCGATGGAAAGAATTAAAAAAAAAACTCAACAAAGAGCTTTTTAAAATAAATATTAGATAATATTATTTAAGACAGTTTTGTAGTTATGTGTCAAATGTTATCATTGTAATACGTCTTGTGTTCAATGACGTCGACGTTTTCTTATCGTTTGTTATATCAAAAAACATATTGATGAAATAGAGTTCTAGTTAACAGATGAGAGACATAATTTTATCTCTGATATTTCTTACATAATTATATTTCTCCTTATACATCACTTTCAAACACACTTTGCGAAAAGATCGTACATACTGGCAACGACGACACAATTTTCTTTGTGATCTGTCACTGTTGCAATTCTTACGTCGTAAGGTCTTGTCCGGTTATAACGCTCCAAGTCGATGACGTCGATAATTGTGTAACATATCGGAAGGATAGTGGCGACTGAGAATAGCCATAAAGGAAGCGAACTGTGACCAAAATAATGCTTCTTTGATCCATTAACAACAACAATTTCGCGATATATAACGAGACTTGCAACGCTAACAGCTGTTACGTAGATACCTCTTATTACTTGATAACGATGTTCTCATAACGACGTACTTAAACATAACCCGACTAAGTGCGCACGCGATGGCACGTGTCAAATAAATAATAATGAGCGATATATTTTTTTTTCAGCAGAATTTTGAATTTATCTCCACTTGAGATAAAAGATCCGAAGAAGCGAAGGATAAAGCACAAACAGTCTCACTACTCTCAACTACTTTTTCAACTAATAAAACGACGCGCTTGACATTTGAATCTCTTTGCGTTCGCGAAGAAACTGTCGCTGAACTCGATCGTTTGAACAAATAAATGATAAGAGCGACTCTCTTCGCGTTCTCCCCACTTAAAAATGATTTAATAAACCGACAAGATTGTATTCGCTAAAAATACACTTCATACATTTGACTCGATTGACTGGCAAAGCTCATCTCTCGCGTCTTATCGCCGCGGTCGCGTCGATTTGTCGTCATCCCCTCGATAAATCAAGCGGAAGAAGATGCACAATATCGTGTGGAAAAAATTAGTGAGGTGCGATAAATAAATAAAGACGTATCGGATATCTATTTCAGTGTTGCTCTTTGACAATGCGATCGCGAAAGTTTGGAGTGGCGTCTGCTTGGGGGAGTCGAAGAACCAGGTCGCAATGATTCTCGCATTTCAATTACTACGGAGTATTCCTCCTGTCTGAAACTCCAACGAGAGAGTCCGTAGACGAAGTTCGTTCACAGATTTCCGAGTCGACGACCCATTCTCGCCACTGCTCTCGGCAGATCAAGCGCGAGCTGTGAAACTTCAATAATCCGAGAGTGCAGCCGATTATGCATCTCATTAAAATAGTCTCATTAAAATGTGTGTTGTACTATCGTGAGAACATGTATCATCTTTAATTACATCTACAGCACGATTATTAGTTTTTCTCGTTATACAACATTTCTACGATCTCTTTGCGCGTGTAACCGAAAGTTTGACTTAATAAACCGATTTAAAAAATTAATTAAAAACTAAAAAAAAAAAAAACAAAAATAAATCTTTTATACAAAATATACACTTGTAATGAGGTAGTCTCAATTTTTTGCGATAAAAGCTTCGCGAATTAAGTAATCATTTAAGTGCATATATTTAAACACGTCTTGTGTACTTTACGCCGTCGAACTTTTCATTAGCGTCCCTAATCGACGAACCATTAAACTCGGTAATTTTCTCTCAAGCAAAATGCAAAGAAGACACTTTGAAGCCGCTTAAAGTTCGCAACAGAAAAAGTAGAGATTTCTCGACCGCCGATATTAAGTGTTTTCCAAAATGCGCAGAGATATTTAATAAATGCACAGGAACGTTAACGAAATTAATATAATAAGTATCAGTAGTATCTAGAAGCCGGATTCTTATAGATATCGGAGACATAGTAAAAGCTGTTTCAGATTCATATTCGACAATATATAGAGTAGTTCTCTTCGTTGTTGCGGTGCTTAATTACACGGTAAATTTGATTGGCACGGTAACGATCGCAGGCGACCCGGTATAATTTCCTCGGGGCCGTTTATTTAATGCCTTTCCTGGGATCTCGTCTAAGAGTGCGAGCCCAGTTATAGGGAGGATCGATGCGAGCTCTAACGTGGCCTAGTTAAAAAGTCATGAAATTCTTTTGCAACAGAAAGGAAGCTTCTCTCCTCGGAAGCGCGCGAGCGTCTTCTCGCGCCATTAAACGAAATGGACATTTGCAATGCTAACCGGATTTTATACCTATATCAGATAAAATTAATAGCGCACGTTCTAGTAAATATGCAGATATATTTATAAATATTTCATTTTTCACGCAAATCTTTTTTTTTTTTTTTACAAAATTCCGCAACAACACCGAATAGCAAAACAGAGATTTAAGAGATTATTATTCTTACGGAACGAGCTTTTCATAAAGCAACAATAGCTATTGAATAGTACACAAATGCAGATGTCGCATTCTGAAGGAAAGCTATTTCAATTGCACAATAAATATCTCTCGATCGAGGAATAAAAGAGAAATGCTTGTAGTAGAACATTGAAATGCTGTAAAATGTCTCGCGTTTGCTTTTCTTCGGTTCTCAAGGTTACGTAAGATTTTTCTACGCCTTACCTTAGCTGATCATGATGGAATTTACACAGACAAATGGAAAAATAAATAATTAAATTAATGAAAACTCTAAATATATGCAAAACAAATCTAATCTTTTTTAATTATACATATTTGACGTGTGTAAAGTTGAGCCCTGAGCTTTGTGATGTCGGCACTTTATTTGCAATTTTTATAAAATTAATTTTGAGGAGACTACCAAAAAGAGAGTTCATAGCTAATAAAAAAAAAAGTATTCGACATTATAAATCATAAGAAACTCTTAAAACGGAACTTCTATAATAAGACCATGAATTTTATAAGACCATGTAATATTGAAATACTAAAACTTTTAAACGCGCAAATATTCGCCTGTGCCTCTGTAGAATCAAATTTGTACACTCTTTGCTCGGTACAAATTTCATCATGTATACAATTTTTTTTAGTTAGATTTGTCGGAATAACATGTTGAGCTTGCACACTGCTGTGTTGCTTCGTGCTTTAAATTCTAAGCAAAATGAAGAAGGAAGGAGGTTTTGCCTCCGGCTCCTCGAAGAAATCGCTACGTTTGATATTTTACAGAGAAAATCAGAAATACTTCTAATAAAATTGAAACAAAAAAGGTCGTAGATGCTTGAAATGTGCCTCGAATATTTCATATATTGAAATGCATTTCAACATATCGAGAGGAAGAATCTATACATGCGCATGTAGACTCACTAAATACTGCATTAAAAAAAAACTGCACAGTTTTTTCTTTATTTGCGACCTCACATGTTTCAATCGAACTTAAGACGGAAATAAATAACATTGCTATCGAAATCCGCTTGACCGAGTTATCTCGAAATTTCGCAGACGAGCGAAAAACAAATCAACGAGAGAGGAAATGAAGCGCGGGAAAGAAGCGGTGGGCCCAGCCAAGAGAGCTGCAGTTGTGTCGTAGTCGCTGATTTTCCGAGGGAAGGAAGAGTCGGCCGGAACGGAAGGGATGAGTCGTATTGATCGACGAAGATGGGGTACAACCCCTCGAGAGAACGCGAACTACTCGCCGACTGGAGATCTGATTGTACGCGACTCAGAGATTCGGAGATCATGAGAAAACATTTCAGAATTCCTCTCTTCTCTACCCTCATTCTCACTTTCATGCATAGTCAACGGATTCGAGATGAAACAAAGCACATATGCGCGGTGAACGAAACGTTGGATTTTTTGTTACGACCTTGACGTTCCCGCGCGGGGCGCGTTCGTCCAGGATCGGCGAGTGCTCAGGATCTATGTGTCTGGTTCGCCTCGAGCCAAGGACACGCGCAACGCGCGGTCGCTGTCTTCCACTCGTTCGCACAAACAACCCCCAGAGACTGTCGCTCTAAGGAGCGGCCTCTCATTTTCTCTCCATTCCCCTTCGCGATCTCCGTGTCTCCGTTTAATCCCCGGTTGAATTAATCTGCATATTACGGTTAGTATACTGTAGATCCGGAGGACGCGTTTGCGACGCGCGATTTCCCTTTGAGATTTATGCACGATAACAAACGCAGCGAAATTAGCAGATGTCGAAACACGTGACAACTCGTCGGGTTAAACGCGACGTTCGGGAACCACGTTACGGGCTTTTACACGAACATGTGGCTTTCGATTATGCAAAACGGAAGCAAGTCAAAATCATTTGCGTGTCGGGAACTGATAACGTAGATTGAAGAAAGGAGAGAGGGAGCGTAGTGATAAAATCCGTCCGATCAACGTATATATATCTTACTTTTAATAGCTATTTAATCTAACTCACATGCGCGCATATAGATAGCTTTCTCTCCTCGATAGTTCATCTAACACCGATACTATTTGATTAAGTACCCGTGTATGTGTGTGTATATATTCCGGGCCAAGGACAAATCCATCGAGCCCTGTTTCTTTCCTTCCCCCTCACACAATTCAAGCCTCGTCACTCTCTACCTTAGTAATATTCGTCTCGATTCATGCTGGAAATAGCGTACGTATACGAAGAAAAATGTCGTGCTAAGAGCCGGAAAGTCGAGAAAGAAAAAGGCCGGGGCAAGATCGAGGATAGCGGATATTCATATTCATGCGCACTGGAAAACACGAATTTTCTCCATTTGTATTTGCTATGCTTTCTAAGCGGAGACATGGAAATTGCACTTTTGTGCGCGGTGATTGCTCATTCACGACGCTCTCGCGATGATGATCAATGATTGTCCGTACGAACGCGAACGCGCTTTTGTTTCGTAATGAAGTATCGGTGCGTTAAATCATTAAATCGAAAGACTAGCCGAGTGATTGAAATTTAAACACGCCATTGAATTGAATTCTTCGTTGAAAATCGAAAAAATAAATTAAGTAAATAGAAAGGGAAGAGACTTTAATATAAATATAATATTAATTTAACACTTCTGCTTTTTTCTGTGTACTATAGTATTAAAACTGAGTATTTCCTCGATATTTGGCGAGCAGAGGTTATTTCCTAAACCTGCAGCAAATATTTAATACTGTTACGTGAATATTTTATTGTTTATGCGCAAATATCGTGTATGGAGATTTCACAATCAATTGAACCACGCTCGCTGTGCGCTCGTGCACACCGGAATTCTGCACCGAGGTGCAGATTTTATGGACCGATGCGTCGATTCGATCGATGGGGACCGACGTAACACAATGCCGTTTTGTGTTTGCGCGAAACAACGCGCATCACGAAATCCGGTAGCGATCAACTCGTTTGCCTCGAAGGATAAAAAGCGGAAATGTTTGATACAATTAAAAAACTCAAACGGTAAATTTTAAACGTTGTAATTTTTATACACGTGTGAACGTGCGCGCGTGCCTATAGGTGTACGTAAAACATGCATCTTGCGAACTACAGAGAAGTATTTTCCACACGTGAATCGTATCTTGTAACTTCTTCAAGATTCATCAAATATTCCGTCTTGACCGACCTTCGTGTGTGCGTTTTCATCGCACTCGAATACTACCGAGCTATCTTACTTATTTGAGAGCTTCCGACCACGAAGAAAGAAGGCCACTGTGCGGTTTTTTACGATGGAATAAAGAAAGGAAAACTATTCGAGGGAAAAATTTCTTTTAAACGCGCGCGCGCCCGTTGCCACTTGACTATTCGACTTGCCTTTGCGACTTGCTCTTTTGTTCGTAAGACAGCGTCGACAAAGTACTACTACTACTACTACTACTACTGATGGAAGAGAGCGCGATTTCCAATAATACCATTGTAAACGCTTTGTCGCGTTGTGTGCGAAGCGCGCTAGTTGAACACCAAGTTAAACGAACACGACTTTTCCAACGAATTCCACTCGCGAGTGCAAACGAGTGACGCGCAAGAAGAAATATATCGTTATCACAAATTAGAGACCTTTACACAATACGAGCCGCCAATATATTAGCGCGGCGGTTTGACTGTGTCATATTTTTTACTACTCTATTCTTTGTCGTGTGTGAAAAGAAAAGTTGTAGAAATTCGAAAACTGTGAAAATCGTTCAGAAAACACCTTCATTCCGTGAAGATTAAAAACAACACTTATCGATATTGTGCGAAAGATACAAAAATTGTACAGTAACAGAAACGCGCACGAGGACCGCGGTAGTCAATATTTGCGAAATTTAGAGATAACTCTCAGCGAGATCGAAATAACGTACATATCCCCTGTACATATATCTTCGCTTCGCGAAGATGAAACGAACGAGGAGTATTTCAAGTAAATAAACGCGCTGTACGCGCGTTTTATTCCCCAACGAGCGGATACCGTTGTGTTTCCACAACGAGAGATAGAAACGGGAGAGAATAATGAGACGATGCGCTAAAGAAGTAGTTGTATTTCGACGTTTTTATTATTTACACGTGTAGTCTTTAAGGAGAGCGCTCTTTAGTTTCTTCTTTCATTATTCACGAAAACGTCTGATGCATATATACATCGACTGTAGCGGTTTCTCCGGTTTCTTGGACGGAAAAAAAAAAGGAAGTAATATTTTCCCCGAGAAGAAGTCGCGCACATATAATAATAGCACATATAATTTCGGGCTATTGTATCTCTTTACTGGCGGACAATACGTTGCAGGATTCTCCACGAGGTAAAAGTATATCGTGATAAGAGGGTGCATGAATGATACAAAGGCAATTTCCGAGAAAATGGGCGAAAGGATATACGCCTCGTATTATCTCTATCTATATCACGTGCGCGCAAACGCGCAGATAACGCTCTCGCAGTGGGAATCGAATTTTCTGTGTAAACGCGTAGGACGACTTAACCGGAGAGAGTGCGCAATCAAAGGTCCCAGCGGAATTAACCGGCAATTGTGCGTGTGCGTTTGTAGTTGGCACAAACGCGAATTAAATTAAAGGAATTTTAATTTACCGTTTGGCCGCTCGCGCGGAAATATCAACGCACGTCATGAGAATATTTTCCCGCAAATGTTGCTATTAAAATCTATATGTATTCTACATTGTTATTATTATCGTCAAAGCTCGTTTCATCTTTTTAAATTGAAATTATATAATATTATTACTTTTGCGTTATATCAAAAATTGAAACTTGCTGCGAGCAGAATGACTCGCTCAATTTGGGCAAATAAACACGCATATATTAGTGTTATGTGAACGAATATTTTCCGAATTTGTTTTTTTGAATGATAAATATGTTTGTTTAAAATACGTTACTTCCAGTATCATCGGTTCTCTCTGTTTCTCGATTTTTAGAGTTTCACGCTCTAGAAACTCGCGGAATGTGCATCACGAAGTCTGCGCGGAAATATGTGTCGTACATTCGGACAAATATGGGAACATTTCATCTGCGAAGGCAAAAAAGCCAACCTGGCTTCAGCATGTTGCGCGACGTGTTGCGGGGTTTCAGAACATTTCGTTCTCGTTGCCGCGAACTTATTGCGCGCGACTTTTTCCCTTGCGTCTGATATCTATGCACTTTCTCTGTACGCGCTACGCGTTGTTAGAAGAATTTTTACGTATTCTTACGAAATGTAAACATTGTTACGCGAACCCAAGTTGACTCGTATCGCGAGAAGAATAATGGCGAACACGGGAAGACACAGCAACGAAAGGGAATTCGTAGCAACTTAATGACGCATTCTCTCTTTCTTTCTCCCATCTGAAAGAAAGAAACAATTCGTAAATAAATTCAACGCGAACGAGAGAACGAATTTTAAAGGTGCGAGCCGTGCGCGCGTATATTCCTCTACGCGAACCACGAAGTATAACAAAGCACGACCTACTTCAAAAGAAATCATTATTTGTCGGCTCGGATACTCGAGCTGTTTCGAATAACAATGGAATGCCCGAACCACACTCAGAACGTTACGTAAATTGTTATCCGTATTAATCTGACGTTACTTGAATAAACATGTCTTGTGACAAAAACAAAAAATTCTGATAATATCTTTGATAAAAGATAAAAAAAAAGACATTTAAAAGGTACGCAGACAAATTAACGTCAAATGATAAAGCGTGCAATTGAAAGTCGACGCAACCTCCCTTGTTTAATCGTATTATTCGGGCGAGTGCATGCTAAATTTCCTACTTGCAAAGCGTGAAATGTCGTTAGCCATTTTGCTAAATGAATATGCGTATTGCTTCACACTCGTTCCGGGAAACCAAATCTCTATTGTGCGCAAAGTGGGAGAACCAAACGGTCAAGCAGGAGTGGGCGCAGCGAAATGTACACACGGTATGTGTACATGTTTTATCGATATACCGAATGATCAAATCCTATCGCGTCCTCGCAATTAAATTCATCTGCTTATGGCAAACTGACGTCAAAATGAATTTCACTTTTTTTTTCTCGGCAAGGAAATTCTGCGCGCGATGAATATTACTGTTGATACAAGCCACTTGTGCAGAAGCTTTTCGGTATCCTCCGTGTATTTACAAACGGAGCGGATTCAATTAAAACTTTTGCACCGTGAATTCTTTTTTTTTTCAAAGCTGGACGGAGAATAAAACAGCGATTAATTTTTCCTCCGACGCATGGAACGAGCAGTACACGTACTGCTACTAAACGGCCGAAAATTGCGATCGAAATTGTATGTGTACAATCTCAGCGTGAACACGGTGTTTTTGTTGAAAAGCGTCCTGATCCGAGCGCGGCGTTACACGAAAACAAGAGAGTGAAGTCAATATTTGCGAAACACATGCGGTAAAGTTGTTCGACAAGCGGTGTTTCTTTCAATTTTATCTATCCGAAGACAGCCTTAACGCGCGACGCTATTTTACGCCATGCTGTAAAGAACACACGCTGACGCGTTTAAAGTGACGCGCGTTTGAGACGATAAATGTCTGGGATTCGCTCCGGTGTTTCAACGTGAAAAATATCGCGTAAGACGCTTTATTACCACTCCGCGGAGCAACAAGGATGATCCGAGTGATTCCTTGGCGCCGCCGATTTTATATGTACAAGCATCGATTTTCGCGCGCGCGGTTTATATTTACACGCGATATTAATAACAGCGGACTTACCGGCACCGAAAGCCTGCTGTCCGTTCTTGTCATCGGTCGGAGTCCCCTCTAAACTCCCGGGACCGCTGTCCGCTCCACCGGTCGCGCTGCAAAAATATTTTTCTCCTGTACACACCGCCGTTTAACAAAATTGAACGACGCTTCGCGCGCGTAATAGCATTGGATCGTTGCATGTGAAATATTGGATTTCGAAAGTTCCAGTTTTATGGAACGCTTTTACAAAGTAAAAGTCTTCCGACAAGCGCGTTACAGCGCCGATCGAGCGACGATGATTCCTTCACAAAAGTACACGTTTTTCGACTGTATCGCGTAACGATCGGTTTTACAGCGAGTTGGCAAAAAATTAAAAATATGTTGACACAAAGAGAGAAAAGTGGATACATCGAAGTTCAATTTAACATGACACAAACGCGTAACCTTTTTTACTCTTCCGTATATATTTTCAACCTTTGCATTTGATTAAAAATAACACGACAAACACAAATAGCTTCTCGTTCTTGTGAAAAAAAAAAACATTTGTATTACGTTTCCATTTTCTCTTTATTCCATTTTCTTGGAAATCGACGAACACTAAAGCTGCATATCATATGCAACGATCCAATGAAATATGAAACGCTTATGTCACCAGTCTCACACTCACCTGCTCGCGTCGTCGTCCTTCACCTGCTCGCTGGCAGGAGCCTGACTCTCTTGAGGTAGTTGGGTCTCTTCCGACTCGGCTGATGGCGGTTGGGCCTCACCCTCACCCGCCCCAGCGCCGCGGCTCAGTCCGGGTATACCGCCGCTCAACCAGCCGGACATTTGATTTTTTACTCCGGCGAACATTTCCAGTTTATTGCCTTTCGGACTGCAACGTAAGAGAAAGAGAAATATAAAATGCGTAATGCAAATGCGTAAAAGTGTGAAGTTAAATTTGAAAATCATAAGAGATCTTTAATAATGTGTGATCTCTCTCTCTCTCGGGTATGTTTAAGCGGAAAAGTTGAAAGAGTTAGCAGAAAACGTAGAGATGTAGAACATGTTAAATATTATATTATTATTACTGACGTTGTGCGAGAGCAAATGACAACATTAATTAATTAGACGTTGTAAAAAGACTAATAACAGCTTACTATGTAACAAACAGTGGAAACACGCGATTGATCAATTGCGACACGGATATTACAAAATCTAAACAACGAAAACAATTGAAAACTTGACGTTAATGTCGCGCTGTGCGCAAACAATACGCGAATCAACAACACAACGGGCAACGACAATCAATTAACTACATTGGTTCGAGAAAATCGAGTTAAATCTATGAAACAAAACGCTTGACAGAAAACGCGATCGGTTTAATCACTTATCTAAATTCGCGCATAAAATTTCGCCTCGTTTCAAACTTTCTTACTCGGCCGAAATTTAATGTCCCGCTGGAGAGAAGCTGTAATTTATGTGCGAGGTTGGACTATCACACTGTAAAGCGACTAATTACCAGTCAAAGGGCTTACGCGAGAGATACGAGATAAAATTCTCCCACTAGTACTAATTACGCTCGAGTTATGAATTTCGACGCAATTGATAAGATTGTCGAGAGACTTGCGGAATGCATTGCAAGAACAAAGATTTACGTCGGTCTCTCAACTCGTCCATACAACAAAACGATAACGTTTCGCTTTGCGTATCTAATATTTCTAGAATATTACCGTGTAACAATGAAAACTTTAAACATCACTTAAAGAAGAAAACAGATAATCGTAAAAATAAAAGTCAAAAGTTAATTCGATTGGTATCAAAATGTCTAACAGTTTTTCCCAACTATCGCCTATATATGTACTGAGAACATATAACAAATTTGAATACTAACACATAATTCCAGAATCTTCACTGAGAGAACGCGATAGTGATTTATCGCGTGTGAACGAGAGGCGATATTGCGGATGAAACGCGCGCGTACCGCGGTTTCCATTTCGCGAATTTCGCGTGACCGTATATTCGCCAAGAGGACGATCGAACGTTGGAGCGAAAACGGGGAGGAGAGGATTGATTTCGCACCGAGGGTTGCGTGGGTGTGTGTACCGATATTTGACGCGCACTGTCAGCGTGCGCGCGCGCATTATTTCGCAACGAATACAGAGAGCAGAAACGCAGAGTAGTCCTTGACACACGTAGGTCACGACATTGTATTGTCAAAATCGCGGAAATAGAGTATACGAACGTTATTACGAGTATTATATAGCGAGTATTACGGTCAGCACACGTGCTGGCTGTTATAGAATTGCGCGTTGCACAATAAACAGATTAACTTTGTGTAAAATAAATACGAGAATAATAAAGAGTGGGAAAAAGAGATTTTATAACATTTGTAAGTTGATAACAAAGGTAAAATGTATGTGTTTGAAGAAAAAAGTATGCAACAATAAAAGTTGAAACTGTATAAAGCAATTTTTTGCACTAAAAAAGTCAATTCGCTGCATTTCTGTTGGATCATAAATAAAAACGCTGTCAAACAAAATAACGTGGTGAACATTGTAACATCATAAGCGACAAAAGATAGTACATATGTTTTATTATAGAGCAGAGCAGTTTTATATAGACTTTTATATATGTTCCAGCTGTGGATTTGAAATCAATTAAAAACAAACACACAAATTACAGCTGATTGAGTTTCCAAATCAAATATAACGACCATAAACTATATCAATATATGTGCAATATCAGTATATGTATATATATATATATGTGTGTGAAATAATATATACATATATAATAATGGAATTTTAAGCGTGTGTGTTCGAGCTAAACAACAAAGTGCACATATCAATGGTATGAAACTGATTGTAAATCAGAAGAGTATCAAACATTTATAAGCTACGTTTGCTATATCAAAATTGGATAATACGTTTAATATCAGTACAATTCGTGCACTATATAACAAAACTATGTACGTAATATAGTTTGTCGATGTATTACTACGTGCGTCGCAATAACGATGTATATCTGAATGACGAATTGGTCAATCAAATGAGTTACGGGAGATAATACGACTAATCAGCGAAGTCAAAGGCATGAAGAGTTTGTTATAGAGCTCGAGCTTCCTGAATAATCCTGTTCTATTTGCCGATCTCGTTAACTGCGTATATTCGCAACACAGTCGTCCGTGTAAAATGTATATAACATTTGTTTTACATAATTATGTAAAAAACACGTAAATTTTAAATCACTTCAGAAAATCATGCTCACACAATACACGATATCTTTTGTCTTTCTCCTAACTGTGTAATAGAGTTAAAATTATTAAATGACTCTGACGAACATCATTCGATCCCGATTTTGCAATCTCACATCACGGTAAGGTTTGAGGTAACAGATTATTTGGATCGTGGGAATATAAAAAAAATTGTACAGATATTATATTTCTCCTCCGTATGCGTTAATGTTTCGCTTTAAAATTTGAAAACCATGAATCAACTATATATATATATATATCTGCACAGACTAAATTGAGAAAGATAAACAGGAAAAAAATTCTAGGAAAATATGAAAAGAATAACTGAAAAAGAACAAAACCACATCGGGATATCGTAGCGTCGCGCTACTTTACGTAAGTCGGGCATTATTGATCTAATCTCGAAAATGCATTCGGCGAGGCGGTAGTGCCGCCGCTGCTTTTAAATACTGTCGCGACGTACAATCAAGAAAACGAAGGAAAAACCATTATCATAATTACGCGATCCGTAAATGTGTGGCGTGTGTGTGTGTGTCGTGAGAAAATCGTGGAGCACACGACAAACGAGTGCCGCGACGACGATGACGATGACGACGCCCGTGAGTTACGCGCAGTTTCACACGTCGACATTGTTATTATAGAGTCGGATAAAAAAAAGATCGTTATGTTCTTGCTACAATTGAATCTTTGCATAAACGCACGCGAAAGTACGCCTATGTAATGCTCGATTTATCTGATACGCAGCGTTAGACTCGCGGCTCCGCGCGAAACAAAATTCCGGAATCGCGTATCAGCTTCGACATTTCGTTCTAACAAGAACGAAACTTTGATGATAAATTTTCCCTCTCCGAGCAAAGTGACAGCGCGACGCGAGATAATCGATTTCGCGGCCAGTCGCGGCTGATACTCGCGACGCACTTCACGACGTATAGTTTTCACGACAATACAAAAAATGACAGCACGCCAAGCGTTTGTGAATGAGATTGAGAAAAAAAACACGTCGACGCATATACGCGGGTCAACGAACCTCGACAAACGAGAGTTAGCTTTGGCACCAAACACTGGTGACGTCCGATAAGACGTTGCAGGTTATGTTTTAACGTCAAAGCAAGCGTACCTGGTGTTGTTCTTTTTCTCGGATTCCGCGCCGCTCTCGGCATCCGGAGAAGCGGGCTTCTGCTCAGGTGTCGTCTCGCTGCCGTTTTCGGGCTTTTTGCCCATCCAGTTGGACACCTGATTCGTCAGGCCGGAGAACATCGTGAGACGCGCGTCGGCAAGTACGATTGACGTCGGCTCCTCTTCCTGTCGCTCTCTCTCTGTCTCACTCCTTCTCTTTCGATCGTATTGATATATATCGCGCTCGGATTACTCGTCAGAATCAAGCGTAACTGTATCTCACCGAAGCCCTCGCGGGACCGGAGTGACGACGGGACACGAAATTATCTCGTCCGTCCTCGCGATAGCGCAGCCACAAACTGCGTAAGTCGCGCGTGCACGCGCGCAACTCGCATGGCGCATCGACAATGGCGACGGCCGGCCTTGTGCGGTCGACCGGCGAACTACGAGCACAGCCATCGATTGCGGCGCGCGTCTCCAGCCTCTTTTGGGGAGTATACATTGTATCGGCGAGAAAAAGCACGATAAGATAACAATGTCTGACGATTTTCCGAACATACGAGGATGAAAGAAATGACAGAGAGAGGACAGACAATCGGTTAAAATTTACAATTAAACTATCTAGATAATCGAGTCGAGAGCATACTTTGTCATCTGCTCTTATACATGTCTTATCAGCAAAAAAGTAATATATACAAGGCTTATCATGTAATATCTCAATAGAATTATCAATAGAATTATCTTGTTACTAGAAATTTGAAAGTAACTCATACTCATATTTGAAGGTTTTCGTTAATAATATTAACTATATTACTTTAATAATATTCCTTTTTTTAGATAGAAAATCTCGTAATCTTTCTCATGATCTTTTTTTTTTGAAAAGAAATTTAGACATGAACATGAAAATTTATTGAATATTGAAATTAAAACAATGCACTTAAAAGAATTAACTATTCATAAAAAAAAACATTGTACCTCAAGAGTCATTAATCACCTTTTTGCAAATATGTACGCACGCAATTTTTTAATTTTTTAATTTTAAAGTAAAAAAGAGCGAAGTAAAAAGACACACTTAACAGGTGTTGGTTGCACTTGACAAATTGAAATTTCTGTCGTTTAATCTGCATGACATCGCGACTAATGCATCATCCAGGAAACGTGATAAAACTCATTAATCAAATGAAACATCTTGTCCTTCGATCAGCCAAAGTATCCGTGTTTTACTCTGCGCTCTAAAGATATATACAGACAGTGCCGCATATTATTCTTGTTATTAAAAAAGACGCGATATCTAACGCGCTATTTTTCCGTCCCACGCGCGACAATAACCGAGAAGGTGTAAACGCGCTGTTCCATATTATATATCTAACACGACTCACCGTTATCCGATGCTCGCATAGTCGGACATTAAACTTTAACGTTCGGATGGTATATACACGTCGTGCTGCGGCGGAGAGAGTGCAGTTGAGGAAAAAATCGCAATGTGTTTTTACAACGTAATCATATATTATTAGATAAAAATAACTGTTAGTTTATTTCACAACTGATCAGAGCGAGAGAGTTACAATAATATTGAGCGAGAGATACAACAGTTTTGTACACTTGTTCGCTCTTCTCTGAACTGTCGTGTGTCGCTATCGTGTCGATATGTCATGCGGAAGCGTCCGTGAACATTACGCGACTCGAGGTAGAGCGCACGGTCGAAGACGTATGCACGTACAAATCGTGTATGTGTGTTATAATCGATGATGACTGATAACGCACAACGACATGTATGTACACACACGACGACCTGTTCGAAACGTTACATATTATTCGTTCGATTACGCGTGATTGCTCATTGTGCTAAATCGCATTTGATCTATCCGTAAGATACAATTCGTCACCTATACAGCGTGAACTGAATAACGTTATTGAACGTGTCGCGTAGCACACGTATCACAGTTTTTTGGCACTGAGAAACTCAACCGACATTACGTAAAAACTTGCGTTTCTTTTGATTTATTCCGCGCAACACAAACGGCCGCTCTAAAAGATTTTGCAGAGATTTTCTAAAAAAATGTCAATTTGCGAGCTTGCGAAAAAGTCTCTCAGATGATCTTTTGGAGTTGTCTGTTGTGTTGTTCAGTGCGATGTCGCATCTGTTATGCTCGAGATTTCCGATAGATTGCACGCAATTGTACTATATCTTCACAAAAGTACGAGTGAAAAGTTTAAGTTACGAGAGATATTTATATATAACTTAGAGATATATCACTTAACTATCTTTTCATTGTGTTTGTCGCTTCTCACTAGGATATACGTATATTGGTCTGACTTTGTGAGATAAACTAGACGTCGATTTCGTATTAGATTACATGATTCGAAACGCTAAACAATAACAGTGTTTTATGGAACGTGAAATAACAAAGAATTAAATATTTGTTTCCTAGGAATGTTTTATCTGTACAATTATCGTCAGTGAGCCGCATCCGACGGAGTCACTGCAGGTGCCGCCGCTTCCAGAGCTGCTTGTTGGCGCTGATACCTGAAACAAATATCAATCCGATGAAGTTAGAAGAAGAGCCAATGAAAGACAAGTCGTGCCCTGTGACATTAAACGATATGAATAATGCGGTAAGTAATAATACGCGCGCTTACGCCAACAAAAACAGGAAAAGTTGGCAGATTCGTTCGCGAATCGATTCCTCCTGGCAGAGTTAAAAATTCTACAAATCGCGTGGTATATGAAAATAGCTCGTGTTTATTTTCGGACTCGTTAGTCGATGAAAAACAAAAGAGAGAGAGAGAGAGAGAAACGATGCTCGGAAGTTAACGACTTTCCAAGCGAAAATACGAATCACGCCGCGAATCAGCTGAATGAAATTGTGCTGAATGCGTCACCTTAGAGCCCTTGCTACTTGGTATATGGCCGTACACGCCACGAAGAGATTGACGCTAAAGAGATTCCAGTTTTTCGGAGTGATGGCTAAGGAATATCTGGTCCAGATCAACCCGGTGATGCCCAAGGCACAAGATTGGCTGACGGAGATTTTGCTGGCTGGCCTCTGCAGATCACCGAGGCCGGCCATTACGAGACCCTAAATTTGAAAAAGAAGCGACTTACACATTTATATTACAATAATAACAAGTCAATTTCGGTATGCAAATAAAAACACGTGTATATGCTTGCGCAGATTGCAACAAACCGACGTATAATACAACTAAACACAGCATTGAAATATTTCTGTAACACGTTTGTTTGCCAAACTCCATTACGTAGTACATAAGTGGTTTGAAACAACATTTGTATAGGACTGTGTATATGTGCATACAACGGCTATTCATTCGCGTAACGTCATGTGACGCTTCAAAAGAAAACTATGAATTAAGTCAATGCGTACATGTGAGTTGCATAAAGTTGAGAGAGACGAGTGTTAAAAAAATATTACGAAATCGCCAACTTGTGTTTATGCAATAATACTTAAAGACATTCTGTTTTTTTTTATCTCTTACGTTCGCCAATTAAATTTGCTTATCTAAATTATGACGAGTTATCAAACGCCGTGTGTGTAATACTCAGAGAGAGAAAGAATTAAAAAATTACTAACCCACTTAAAAGCCGGTGCCCAGAAGAAGATGGTCTGTGGACCTGAAAGACCACACATTGCAGTCAACGTAAATTACAGAAAAACACGTTGTAACAGAACATGTGTAATTTACAATTGCGCATCAGTTAATTTTTCTCTCAAGTCTTCAAAGACGCTCAATATGTTTTGTAAATAAGTAAATGCGAATATCTCACAAAGAATAGAAAATATACAAAAGATCAAGAAAAAAACGCTATTTTATGTTTAAATACTTTTTTGCACAGAATAGACGATACGATAATCATCGTGCTATCGTGACTACTGATGTTACACACATTGCAATGTACAAAGTCTCCTTCATCTGTTCGATTTTATTTGTCAAATTTCTCTAGTAGCTCGAATAAATTCGTTAGAGCAACTTTAGCACGGAGAAACACGCGAAAAAAACTAGCTTCATTCGTGTTGTAATTGTGAAAATTTATTGGCGCTTATCAGCTGTGTGTGTGTGTGCATATATACATATGGAAAAAGCACTGCGAAAAGTACAGAACAAACAAAAATGTAATATCACATCGATCCGGAGTTCTTTAATCTCTACATATATATTTATTTCAAACGCGTTTTTTATCAGTAATTTCCGATTTTTATCAGTAATTTGCGCAATAAGAGGAGCTAAATTAAGGTCAAAACACGCGTGCACGTAACACAATAGATGATAAATAACGGTGGATAAATCGCGCAAATATTATGTAGAGCAAATACAGAGCGTGACATTTATTACTCCGGAATGCAGATACGCGGGACCAATTTACGTATACGACCTTGTAGAAAATGCATAGTAGTGTTCGCTATTCGCGTGTTTGCAACTATTCCTCCCGTCGCGTCGGCGGGTCGCCAAGTCTCAAGATTAACGATAACAAGATGCGGCAAGAAAAAAAAAAAATATTTACGCCATACTAGCCGATAAGAAGAACGAGATAAAACCGTGATTAAAGAAACATTTCCGCGTTTGTAATTGCGTTTTTATAATTTCTCTTTTGTAAAACTATGAAGAAACAAAAGTATTTTCACTCTCGAATGTGATTAAAGTTTACGCTCCAAACTTAGGTTGCTCTGGAGAATTTAAAATCCAACAATCACTTATAAAAACAAAAAACAAGCGCAAGAGCGTTATTTACATAAATTTTCACAATCCCGGAATAAAAAGAGAAGGAAAAAGAAACTTTATTTATACACACAGAACACACACGTCATTCGCGCCACGTTTTTCTCATTTCTCCAGCACGTCACAACACACAGTCACGACAGAGGCACACACGCATATGACGCACGTGCCACCTGCTCCCTCACAGTCAAACGCGCGACGATCGACCAGATTTCTACTGACCAGCTGGATGTTTCCACAAAGGTTGCAGCTTCTCGGGCACATACTTGCTGATGGCGTTCATCGAGTTCTTATAGATTACCGACATGGCTCACAGCGGTCGTCGACTCTGAAGATGGACGCGGATCGATGACTTCGCGGACGTAAAGTCGGAAATTGAATGGGATCGCGGAAAACGGCAAGTGGCGGCACGAAGGGACAATCAGTCCGCACGCTGCGACCGAGAAACGCCAAGTGCGCCGATTGGTCGTAATGCTCGCGCGGTTGCTTCCCTTTGCCTCGCCACCGCCCCACGTCGTACTCATCATTTCGTCGCTGCGGGTCGTAGGAACGAATTGGCTCTTCCCCGTTGGGAAGCCTTGGAGATTGATGTGCGCGTGTACACTGCGTACGCGCGCTAGACTTTAAATATTTCGCAGCTACCAAACTACATATAACGAAATCCGCACGATGCGGCAGACGATGACTGTGAACGACGTAACGGGATGCCGCCTTTGAAAATGAGGATTGGATCGGGGGTAGATGCGAAGCTGACCTTCGCACGCAAATATAGAGGAATCGATAGAGCGCAGAGAATTTCGCTGCACGCAATATATAGAGTTGAGAAGTTTTTTTTTGGTTTATTTTTAAAAATATATATCTTGCAGTAAGTTCTAAAATATATAAATTTTCGTATTATGCGATAAGAAACGTATATAAATTTGTATCGATTATAAATACATTGCATGTTACGTAATGAACGGATAATATACGGATATAGATACATATCAAGTTTTTATAAAGTATAAAAACTTACAAAGAAAAATGTATACACACATCTAAAAAATCGTGCATTTTTTTAATAAATACGGATTTCGGTTATACGTGAAATGTGTTGAAAATCTCTCTGATACCCTGCTCAAACGAGCACGACCTTGCGGAAGTGCCCGCTGACATTGGCCGAGAGTTTTAAATCGGATGCTCGGATGTCTGCCAAGTTATCTCTTAGGACGATCATGTTTGCTATTAATAAAACAAATAAATGCTGTACATGTTTGTACATCATATGTTGTATTGAATAATTTCAAGAATCACGCGTAAAAAATTATTTTATAGTGTAGCGGACGATAAAAAAAATTGAAATAATTTAAAATAAGTTGCATGCATACACCGATATCAACAAAATAAAATAAAAGTCGTACGCGTCACATGATGTGTGTACACAATTTTACAATTTTTAGCACATTATCTTTCACAACAGTTTGCTTATAAAATAGCATTTAAAGTATAAAAATGGTAAACGTGAGTACCAAAAGTGACATCAAACACCGATTGTTGTCATCATCATAAAACTTTTCACGATCATTTCATCATCGATGACTATATTAACAAATCACAATACTTTTTACTTATAAAAGTATTATTTTCCTAATTACTAAAATGATGTTCTTCCAAATTTCTGTACTGAATAACGCTATCAGATCGTGAAACATTCAACTCTCTGCTAACACGAGAGTACAGTTTGAGAACTAATTACTTTGAGATAACACTGTTAACAGAAATTTGAAAGAGCGGGAATTTTGAGATACAAAAGAACTGGTAAAAAAGGTGAAAAATTTTTTATAAGAACAAAACTTCTATAAAAGAATAGTTCAGATTTCTTATAAGTAACGATAAAAATATATACGTAATGATGAGTTTGATCAACCTTTTTTGACTCTCACCTTTTTGAGCATTCAAATAAACACAATTAATTATACAGTACAGTGGAGAACAATCTGAATCACAATACAGCTTTGTTCTACAAATGTCACTTAACGATACGTTATCACATTCTCATAAAATAATATGTGATTTTTATTTTATGATTTACAATTATTTCAATTTTGCTTTATTATGCAGTTTTAACCCTAGAACACACATCTAGGAAGATTTCAAAAATACACTTCAAAGTCGCACAGTTCCGTCTGTCATCGAATTATTTTCAATCAAAACACACACGTGAAATTAAAACACCGGATTGCGAACAAAACTACCAATAAATGATGATTTCGTACTCGTTTGAATTTATGTCAAAACTGTACGCTTTAGAAGTAAATGCAAATAAAAATGTACGGAGTCCCACAGACTCGGTGTGTTTTACGGTTAAATATCACGCACTTACACATTTATAAGGCACATACTAAGAATCGTATGTACTTAAAAATTGTATGTACTTTATATCGTTGTTTTAATCTGTACAAAAGCTATTTTGCAAGTCATATATATCGCCTTAGCAATTTATACGACTTATAGCATACATGTATACGCACAAAAATACATGTTTGCCATATATTTTCCACATCTCTCAGTCTTACTTTCATTAATATATCACTAATATTAAAAGAGCAATGTTAAAATTCTTATTTAAATTAATCTTTAAAAACATTTTAGCAAAAGATTATTACTACATAGCATAAATCTCTCGTCTATCATGTTGTAAAAATCACGTGCACATGATCGATTATTATCATTAGCGTCACAAGAGTAAGCTTCAATTTCCAAGAGTTTCTTAAATATAGAAAATAGCAGAAATATGCTCTTTTAATAAAAGAGAAATTATGTGAAGTTGTGTAATATTACATTAAACAATTTTAATTATGTCAACAAAGTCTTAATAATCTTATATATTTATGCCTAAGAAAAAAACAATATTTTTGCATATAAGAAAAAAACAGTATTTTTACATATATATGTATATATAAAAATGTATATACCCGAGAAAAAAGCTCTTTATATATGTACAAATTCTACATTTAATATTATATAATTATATATAATCATATATGAAAATAAGACAATTTCACATATGATTGTATTTAGTCATACATAATTATTCATGTAGAATTTGTCCATATATAAGACTTTTTTACACATGTACATACATACATACATATTTGTATATTATATGTATATACATTTATATGTATAAACATATAATATGCAAATTATACATAAAAATACGCAAGAAATATTCATTATAATAGTATATTATTTTTATCAATTTGTACGAGATAAAAATTAAACCGTTATTTTATTATATTATTGCACATTGTCATACTTTTGATACCACTTCTGTGCTTAATTTAATACAGTCATGTACTATTATGCAAAGATTATTAAGATTTTACCAACAATAATTCTTACAAATAAATACTATTTTTCAGAAATCATAAAAGAAATTAAAAAAAGTCACGAGAGAAATAAAGTAAGATGTGTACATCTAACGTATATATAAAATTACTCTAACTCTAAAACATATATTAGCACAATTATATTTAATTTATAGATATTAGAAAATACTTTTCGCAAAGTATTATTTAAAAACACGTAATATAAAAGTTATAAAAAGTTAGTTAAAAACTGGGAAAAATATAGAAATCTATAAAATGCAATTGACAATATTATAAGTATGTAGAAAGAAGTTATAGATGGCACAAAAATACACATATATGTCACTGAGAACTGTTCTATTGCAATATGTTGCAACAATGTATATAACATCTGATCACGATGTTTTGATAAATGCAAGTGGCAGTAACCGTCTTTATATTGAATTGAGAAGTACAAGAAAAAGTTGTGCCTCATGTTGTATGTTGTAATCTCAAGACAATTAAGATACAGTATCACTTGTTTTAAATAACGCACAATATTGTATCAAGTTTAAAATGTCAACGTAAGAAATAAACTTATGTATATAAATATATAAAAGTAATAGTTTTACTCTACTTAGGACGTAGCACATTGTCTTGAGAAAAACAAATAAGATATTCTGCTAAGGCTCTAACTTGATATCAGTACAAACTTAATCTTACGTAATCATGCACATGGTAACGTAGAATAAAATATGTCATGTATCATCAAGAGAACGATCCTTGTCGTGATCCATGTTCGCATTAAGTTTTCATTATTCTATAATATTTCAGTATGCACCCAAGTCGTATTCTGCATTATTCTGTTGCAGTAATACTGTAATTAGTCACTATCAAAAGATAACACATTTTGAATAGTGCAATACTGTGTGCAAAATATACGACTGTAATCGATCTATAGTTAGGCTGCGTTCGAAGACACCACTCGTGTATATTTTATCTTTAACAAAGATAGAACGATGACGCTCACAAGTGGTGTTTTCGAACGTGGTCTTACTCAGTTACTTCGTAACTGATCAAAGTGAACGTGCTAATAGATCCGTACATGTCGACTGCTACAAATTTAGTAAAATCGGACGATATATGGACTTTTATGTTTTGATTTGCTGGCAATTCAACCAGCGCCAGTAACGCCGGTGTTTCAAAATTTTTACTGACTTTGTTTCTCCAATAATTATTTACGTTGTTCACATCGACTATTCTTGGTTGTTGCAAACTCGAAATACCGGTATCTACGCTTTGGCTGGTAGATAACTTCAACTTTTGAAACATGTTCGAACTCAAAAAAGGTGTGCTCGTACTATGGCTAATGCCCATTCTACTATGCTTCGTTGTAGGTTTTGGAGCTAGATCCACGTTCCACCAAATTAACTCATCATTAGTAACTGAAACTAAAATTGAAGCATCAACAGTGATTGGTGCCCAGGATAACTGTACGATGGAATTATTATGAAATGATAAACGAGTGATCTCTGTTCCCTTCGTTATATCGATAATCTGAAAAAAATCAATAAATGATGTTAACATTATAGTGTATATATTGCACGAACTAAAAATAATTAAAGAATCTTACAGCAATTTCTCCTGTCTTCTCAAATCCAACTGCGACATATTGATCATTATGCGAAATATCACAGCAAGTCGGTTTTTGTTGAAAAATGAAGTCGGAATGCTCAAATTTCCTAATCATAAATTCCGATTTCTTTGGTAATACATCAAGCTTGAATAAAGTTAAGTGGCTTTTTTCAGTTGCGGTTTTTTCATCAGACAAAATAGCCAGATAGGTCTCACTGTGGCTTAAACAGCTAAATGTTACATTTATAGCCGAGTCAAACAACGACCTAGGTTTAAGTAAGTCCAACGTCGGCTTTGGGTCGTCTTCAATATATCGGATAAACCAGATA
>QVNV01007226.1:0-117590 GCA_014825455.1 Pseudomyrmex pallidus | reverse complement strand
TATTTAGTAATGTAAAATTATATATAAGATTACAGTGAGCGATTAATCGAATAGAGCGCGCGATCTCTCAGGCGTCTTTTCTTCAGCAAATGCGAACCTTCTTTGCCTTCTCAGAATTCAACGCTTTATCATCACCTCTGTTTCGTTATCTCGGTTTTGACTAGTCAATAAACAGCAATACGTTAAATACGAAAAGCAAAATATTTGTCACAGCTTGTTCGTCAGGAAAGTCACGCAAATGACGCAAGCGCTACAGCACGGGCCATATATTCCACATGGTAAAATTGCCAAATATCCTAACTGGTAGAATATATGTAGGATTAGAAATTATATTTCAATAAATGTGTTTTCTACTGGCCAAATAACCCACCCCTATGGGATATATGGCAAAAATGCAAGGTTTTTTTAAAGATTTTTTTTAAGATATAAAGAATAAAGATTTTGTATTTGTGATTTTTTTTATAGTAAATTACAGTATAGAGTTTTTATTGGTATAGTTAATTTGTCTATAACATTGCAAATACTATTTGATAAATTAAGTTTTCGATAGGTGCGGCTCATATACCGGAGTTACCCTATTTTTGTAACAATGTATAAACATACAAGATGTTACTTGGCGTAACTTATTGATATTTTTTTTTGTAGAATAGATCTTCTAGAGGAAGATTTTTATAGTAATACTTTTTCTATAGATAGAGTTGCGCGTGTACTTGGCGTCTTTTATTGTTACCTATTTTGAAAAGATATTTTGTTCGGATGTACATATATATCCACGCAAAACGCAACGCTTATCGTCGCAATTGAAGAAACGCATTTTCTGCTCTAATGTCTTCGATGTATATCGATCACGGCGAAGACAATGATATTTAACGGCTCGTCGATTTCGCGGCAACGTTGCGGTGCGATGGTAATAAATTTTAATGCGTGTAATGTGGGAATTAATGCGGGATTTGTTTCCGCGTATCGACGATTCGAGACAGCGATTCGTAACTCGCGATTTAACTGCGCGCGTTTAACGACCGAAGTTACGACGTCGCCACCGCTGCTGCGCGCGAATTGTTTGATCGAATTAAATTAATTCGATCGTGCCATCATCCGAAACGCACAAATTGTTGAAATCTCTTTCTCTCTCTCTCTCTCTCTCTCTCTCTCTCTCTCTTTCTCTTTCCATTTTCTTCTCTCTTTTATGCCCTCTTTTCTGCGCGACGTCGCCGATCAAAATTCCTGCTCGCGGAATTAAACCGCGATGATTTCATGCTCCCGTTCTCACACGCCAATTATACTTTCGTCGCCTTTTGTAAGTGGTCACGCTTCACCACAGCTCAATTAATTCTTTATCTATATATACGTATTATAGCGCGCACACGTTAAATAATTCCAACATATTCTCCAATATCCGTCTGATACGTCAAAAATTGCAAACTTATTTGTGCAAAAAATTCTACTCGGAGATATACGAATTAAATAAAATAGTAAGACAAGTAATAGTTTTTTTTTTCTAAAAAGTAAAAATTGTGTTTTCTTTTTTTTGTAATTATTTTAGTAAAGCTCCAATTTCTTAATTTTCTTCTATTTTATTTTTTATTTCTTTCAATTCTTATGCCACAAATAAATCTTGACTATAATAACACTTTCTCGTCGCACAGCGGCCTATTCACGTTATCTTTCTCTTATCCGTGATGGATGCGGCCGACAAATAACACAGCCCTGCTCCTTTTTACACGAATTCTCTCACGACCTCTCGCGGCCGCTCGCTAGGAATCGCGGCGTTTATACATTAAGCGACGTCGCGTATCTCGGCCACTTCATCGCGCGCGCGTCTTTTTCTCCGCTCTCGCGCGCGCGGAACTGTTCGTGTAAATCATACATGAGGACAGCACGAAGCTGAGAACGAGCGGAACACGTAATACGTACGGGCCGCGAGTTGGGCCTTAATTAGATGAAACGACGATACGCGGTCTCGGTCCTTGGAATCGCATCCAATTCGTTCAGCGTGAAACTTAATTATTTCGAATGACTGCGATCTCTCGGATAAAAAATCGGAATCGGTCGACGTAGCTTCCGCAGAAAGAAGACAGAAAGAGAAAAAAATGCAAGTAATATAAATACACATACATGAGAGACGCTCGAATTTTTCAATATTTTTTTTCTATATATATAGAATATCTTATTCTATATTATATATATATACATATATATATATATAATAAGCGGGAGAAAATAGTGTGTAAATAAAAAAAAAAAAAAAAAAAAAAAAATATTGCGGATCAAAAATGTCTGTTATATCGTCGAAACGTCTTCAAGTCCAACGAGTTAGCGCGAGTTAAAAGCAGTGAAATATGAGTATACATAATAATTTCGAGACACGCGGCACACGCGGCTCGGAAACGACTAGGCTTTCCGTTTTTACGGCGGCGATCGTTAAAGCGTAAACTGTATCATTTACGAGCCGTCTTGGCAAATCGATGCCTTCGGCGTTTGAATTTCTGTCGAATGCCATGGTAAACTGGCCAATTAGGCATCCGCAACGTTAAAAACGTTCGACGACGTATATAACCAACAGGTGTTTAAGCGTTTAGAGAATCGTCGACTTTCAATAAAACGTTCGGAATCTCTTTTATATGCACATATATATATGTCGCGTTTATATGCAAAATCAGGTTTCTTGGCAAATGCAAAACACTCGTCGCTTTAAATTGTAGCGCGTAAGCTGTTCCAATTTTTTCATTAATTTTGCATTTTTTTTCTCAATTAAGATTTTTGATCGAGAAAATCTTATTTTCACAAGATATCTGTATAATGCGAAAATTTTCCGATAGGCATAAATTATTTTATTCTTTCGTTTGATGTCGCACATGTATAGGTAAATGCAATTTGCGAAAACTCGCAAATGAGAGAACCAAAAGCGCACATCTAGCTCTCTTTTGATCCGCGCTGTACGCGATGTCGTTTCCTGAAAAATTATCCCTGTTAGACGAGAGAATATCGCGTCTCCCCCGGGAAACGAAGGTCCGGCTCGTGAGAAAACAGCGACTCAACAGATCCCCGTCGTCGGATCCCCGGAGTGTTATACGCTTTCATGTAGCTTGGGACACATCCTCACGCGATTCGTCACGTCTCGGACTTCCGTGAAACGGAAAATTGTGTCGGAAATCGGGAGAACGGAGCTCCTGAGACTGATTAGCGTGTGATCGGCTATCCGATCTCGCTAACAAGGAAACGTATTCTATCGACATACGTACGTATATCTGACGTGACAGTTTTAAAGAATGAATAAAAATAAATAAATATATATATATATATATATATATATTAACTGTATTTATTCTGTCCTTCAATTCTTGAGATTTTTATATTGAAACAAAAACAAAATAATCGATAGTTTCTTTCAAAATATTTGATGACTAAGGTTTTTATTGCAAAATTTAGATTATGGGGAGTTAAATTGTATATGCATTATATGATCTAAAGTTCACTGTAATATTTTCTTGTGACAATTCAATTTATTTTTGACGGATATACGCATTAAACGAAACAAGTCAACTGATGCGCGAACTTCAGATGCAAAGAGCCTATTACAAAGCTCGCTGTTAGATGGCAATTGCTTAATTACTTAATAAAGACTGATGAAAACTCTTGTAAGAACTTGAAACGTTTTGCTTGATTCTTTGTAATGTAATATTTTGCGCAAATATATTTTTGTTCCACACATTTTTATGTTTGCAATTGATTTTTATATTTATTTAATTGCCTAATTGATGTTTACAAATGCTTAAAAATAAAAATATATTTGGAAATAGAGCAGCAATTCTCGGCAAGTTTCTACTACGCTTATTTCACGCCACTTGTGATGTAAAAGAGTAGTAAATTGTAGTATACAAAACGCAATCAAACTGTATTCTACGAAGAAAAATCAGAAGATCCTTGGAGTGAACTCGGTCTCTAATGGAGCTTCTAGAACTTTAACCTTGGAAGTTGACTTCGATCAGCCTTTCGCCTCTATCCGATCCACTAGATCTACCGTTGCAATTACTACTGCTTGAAGAAAATCCTCGTCTACGGCATCCGCTATCTCCAAGCAGCTAACTGCTAATAAACCTGTTCAGAAGAATCTCACTTCTACCACTTTTGCCTCGGCAACGGACAATCTCGCTGTTACTTCGATCATCAGGTGCATAGACTACACCACATCGAATCACAAGAGGGACATAAAAGCTCAGCTGTTGAGTTAGAAACGTTGTAGACCATGTCGTACAACGAGAAGGTAGTATAGCAACTCAATCATCGGCTGCACAGACAACTCCCGAGTCCTTCGCACTACTTAGTTTATCACCGGTAATACTCCAGCTCTCAGACGCTTGAGTCTTAAAGAGATACATCCGAATATCGAGCAGAAAGAAAAAAGAAGACAAGAACACAGAATATACACAACACACACATAAACACACACACACACACACACACACACCAAAAACACTACACCATTAGCGCGCATATATATATTGAAAAGTAATAAATAAATGTATTATATAATAGTACTTCAACATCTTTTTTCTTATAAGATAAGTACAACGATGAGAATATTTCTTCACAAATACGATTAAAAGCACGCATAGCTGTGGCATCAGCCAGCAAATGCATTCACAAGAGAAACATTATATACGTGTGCTCGAAAGCGGGAGACGCGGCAGGGAACAACGGAATTGTCGAATTCATAATTGGAAAGTCGCGAGGGAGTACACGCGGTTTACCAAGGGTTGCGCCGAAAGAAAGAGCGAGCTGGGGAGGGGGGTGTCCCGAACTGGCGGGGGGAGATCTCGAAAAAAATGTGACCGGCATGCGAGATATCTGTCTCTCGATATAGCATCGATACATACCGTGAAAGAGAGGCGGACAGGAAGTGAAGGAGGAGGAGGGACGTGATGGTGGCCGTCGGCGACTCGTTTACATATTGGTAAGCTCTTTCTGCGGACCCGGGTCTGCGCGATAGATGCGATGCGACGATATCGCGGCGCCGCAGTCGTCCAGGTTCCTTCGAACTTTCTGGTGGAGGAGAAGGAGGTAGGGGCAGATGGTGCGAAGATCGGACCATTGTTTGCCTTCTGACAGCGATAAGTTCACAATAAAGTTACATTCGCTTCCAAGTAAGTTCCTGTCCCTCCCTTCCTCACGGTCTTGCTCTTCCTTTCCTCTCACCCTACTGCGCTTCCTCTTGCGCGCCGCGGGAGCTTCTTCTCTTCTCTCTGTGGACACGTGGGAGCTCCTTCGGAGAAGTCGTAGTATATACTCGCCAGCGATAACCATAACTCTCTGTACACTCGCGCCACTGTATCCCCCCTCTCCCCGCGTACCCTTTTCTGCTACCCTTGTTGTTCGTTCTGTTTCGCCCTTCTCATCCTTGTCCAGACTCGCCGTGCCTCCTGTCTCGCTCTCTCTCTCTCTCTCTCTCTCTCTCTCTCTCTCTCTTTTTATCTTTTCCTTTTCGTTTCCTTGCCTTGTCGCTTCCTCTCTTTTCCCTCTCGACCTCAATGATCCTGTCGCGACCACGGCTATTCCGCAATTGTTTTTGACCCTTCTTGCTCTTGTTGCGGTTGCCGTTTTGCCAGAGAACTTTGCCTGCCTTCCGTTATTCCCGCTTATTTTACCGTGCTTTCTTTCCTCTTTCTTTTTCTCTTCCTTCCCTTTTCTCTCTCTCTCTCTTTCTCTCTCTTGCTTCTTTTTTTTGCAATTCATTCTTCTTTTCTCTTTGCTGTTGTTCCGATACTTTGGTATTAGTATCTATTTCTCTCAACTCGCGCATCGCACTTTCAAACTTGCGTCTCTTCCTTTCGTGGTCATTTTTTCATTCTCGAAGTGGTCATCGGAATTCGCGAGACAAAATTAATGATTACGACGTCGAAACAACGAGCCGAACGACCAGCAGTCGACTTACCGAGCCATTTATATATATATATATATATATATCAACTTTTTCGCCTTATATTTTTCTCTTTCTCTTTTCACCGACGCGTCTACCAATTTTTCTTTTCTTTTTTTCTTCTGTGTTCTTTCTGTTTTCTCGACACTTCTCCGTAGTGCTTGTCCTTCAAGTGTTTGCACTTTCCTTTCTCGGGTATCTTTCGTTTCTCATTATATAAGAAACGAAATGCTCAGATATATTTTTAAGTCGTCGTAAATAATGACAAAAAAAAGCATTTGCGCGATTTAATATTATATATAATATTCTTCTTACGGCGCAACAAGCCTCTTTCTCCATTCGCTTCGTTCCGTCAAAGAAGATGCAATATATGCGAACGATAGCCGCGGTTTCCCGTCAAAATTTTCGCTGCTTGTTGTCTCGTCACAATTTTTGCGTTTCGCAACCTTGATGACGACTGAATCTATTTTACTGAAACATCTGAAAATGATAAAAGTAATGATAAAAAGCAATACCAAAAGTACTACCAAAAAATTCAGAAAAAGAAAGAGATTGATTGATTGATTGATTAAGCTGTATATTTATAAAGCGCTCTGGGTAACACCCCTCAAGCGCAAAGAGAAAGAGAGAGAGAGAGAAAGGAAGAGATTTGTTTTTGCTTCTTAATTAGTTTAATTTTTTTTTGACTCTTTTTTATAAATATCCCAAAAATGGAGAGATAATTTTGCACGAAAAGTCCAGTCGCGTCACAAAATCAACTAAAAAGAGGATTTATCACAGAACTAGAAATTCTGAAAGCGAGAGCGGTTGTCGAAAAAGAACGCGTCTCATTAAAATTAGGAAATATTGCACAAGTGAGATTAAAGTGGGATTCCGGACGATACCCAAGACGCGCCTCGATGGTCGACGCTCGACGCGTAATACTCGCACGAGCAGCTAATATCGCTCCATTAGGCCCAATTAAACAGACAGTTAAATACACATTCCGAGCATAGTATGTCGCATTCGTGGCACGCGGTTATACACGCGGTTATACGAACTACTGTCTTGGGATACGATCCGCCGAAGAGATATCAGTTTTCTTGGCGTGAACTGAAAACAAACCTTGCGTCACACACGTAGGACCGAACGATGATTTTTTCTCGCACTTATTTTCTTATTATATACGTCGTATTAAATATATAATAATTGCTGTAACTCAAACACGTGTGTTTCTAGTATCTTAAATAAACGTCTTCGCATTCACTTCTAACGCGCCAACAATAATATTCTTGCTACGAGAGAGTCGATTCATAGAAAAATCGTTAAGTATATCGCGCGACTCATCGTAAAGGATCGAAAGCTTACCATCCCGGTGAATTATTGCCTTAAGATAAGTATATCGACGGTCTTAGATAAGACGGGGAAGAAAAGTCGAGTCGCTAAACGTGCCCATCGAGCCCGGGGAACGGCCCGATAACCGTTGTTATTACTTTATCGCCTTTCGAATAACCCGATTGATGTCCGCGAGTTCTCGGAAACAGTTTTGAAGATTGAATCGTGAAATATCTCGAGAAGAAAATAATCTAAATGACTATAAAATCGCTTATCCTTGTATTGAAATAAAACGTAATCACACATGGAATCTCTGTTTTGTTCTTTCTATTTGTCTACATTTTTCTTTTATTATATCGTTCTTCTCTATCGTTCTTACTGATATAATTACATCACAAGTTACTTTACGATTTCTACTAATTTTGATACAAATTTTGTTAGATTGTTTCCTCGAGTTGACACGAGGCTGAATTCCCGAGTGCGTTTTGCATGCGCGGGCCCACCAATTTTCGTTCATAAAATATTTTTAGCCAGGCTCGTGGCGATTCCACGATCCCCGATAAAGACGTCGCGCGTGGAAGCCGTTGCTGAAAGCTCGTTGGGAGAACGCGACGAAGACGGAGAGAGGACCGGTGGCACTTTGGTGGTGCATTCGGAGAAACGCGGGGCCGTTCGTGGGAATAATATAAGACCGGGCTCGCATCTGCACGAGTTATGACGGAGCGAGCCATTAAGTGGTCGTGTTTATTTTTAGAGAGAACCGAGGAGAGCCCAGAGAGAGCGCAAAGTGGAACTCCTAATTGTTCTCGTTAGCGCTGAGCTCGCATCTGTCTGAACTCGTGAACTCAGAGAACGACGGACGACGACGACGACGACAGACGACGAACGAACGCACAGGGCGCGAGTGTTTCTACGCGCGGGACGGTATTGCGAGAGTATAAGAAAGATGATGACGTCACATGACTGACCGGTGGTCGCGCCGAACGGCAAAGGGGAAAAAAAAAACGATGATAATGAAATATAAAGCGAGAACCATTGCGCGCCCTACCCAAGCAGCGGAGCTGCTACGAGAACAGAAAAACGCGCGCGGGGCACGCGTTTTGCGGACTGCAGGCGAAAACAGATGCCCCGGACAGGATTTGCATAAACGAGGCTAAGCCGAAAGTTAATGTTGCGCGTAACGATCTGCCCCGGATTGCGGGCACGCCACGCTGCGGCGTCGTCGTATGCCCTCGCGCGCTTTATTGTTATTCATTGGGATCTCCCGGTCCGACGAGCTATGGAAATTAATTCTACGTTACACGGTGCTTACGCCGTTTCTCTGTATCTCTTCTTTCGTGCGTCTCTCGCTACGCCGCTTTCATCGTGCGCGACACATGTCGTATCTCATTTCGTGATTATTTTAGAAATGAGATCGTAAAGAATGTTATCATATGAATCTTCATAACATTTTACGTACAGTTTTATAGATTTTTTTCAAAAAAATTGTCACAAAACAAAAAATACTCGTTTTTTAAATAAAATTATGCTTTTACTTTTGCGATATGTAAGTGATTGATATCTAGTTTTTTATTTGCACAAAGATGAATTTTTTTGAATTAACTTTTTATAAAAAAAAAAAAAAAAAAAAAAAAACAAACATGACAGCAACAGACGTCAATTTGGTAAATCGATGACCCAAAAATATCAGAACAAAATTGGGTGTCCGGTTGCTACTTGTGGGATGGAAATTCATGACGGCTGTCAGATTAACAGGAGGATGAGAAATCACGGAAATTAAAGTCTGTAGTTTCATATAGTAACGGCGAATGTGAGTAACGTGGAAAAGCAGGAATGTAATATAATCGCTATATATATATATATGTAAATATAATGCAACAAATGTTTTCAATTTTAAAAAAGTTTTTCTCGAGAAACTCATCATTGCGTAATATCCAAACATTTGTTTGAGACAAAAATATATGTAATTGTCTGTAAAATAATCTATTCAGTTAAAAACAACAAGTGGATAAACTTTCTTCAGCATGTGTTCAAAACGATACTTATAACGATTTCGCAGCGTCGAGAATGTTTTTACGCGGGTGCAAAATATGAGCGAACGACCGCAGGCAGGAGAATACGGGTGTTATCCCTCTTCTAAACGAAAAAGCCTGACATTTAGCCTGCCGCGCCGACATTGTTGCGACGAGGCAGCGACATAATATGAATAAACTCTGCCACTTTTCGCACATACATATACATATACAATATACACGGGCACGGGGGAAAAAAAACGGATTTTCTATTTACGATGACCATTTGGATTTCGTATGCCCGGCCCGGGCCGAGGGGCGAATCGTCGTTGGTGATTTTGCCGGCTTTATAGTGAAATTTTCCCGCATAAAGGCGATGCGGCACCCCTCGGCTTTATGCTATTATTACGTATGCAAGTGTGACTAGAGAGAGAGAGAGAGAGAGAGAGAGCTCTACCCCAGTGGAGTCGAAACGACGGTGTTTCGTCGTGCGTAATCTTTTTTCAGGTTTGCGATTGACGAAGGCAAACTGGTGATTGATAAATATCATTGTGCTAGAATTCGATATTGTTTTTTTATAAATAAAAAAAGAAGAAAAACTATTTTTTTCTTATACATATCAAATATACACCTGATGTAGTTGCAAGAGAAAATACGTTGACTACTTTTGAAAAGTTGCGCGTTCAGATCTTCTGTGCATAACGTAATGATAAACACATGTAAAATAAATTATGAAATGTAATTTTATGGTATAAAATAGGTTTTTGTAAAAAAAACTTAATAAAGTAAAATGGCCAATAAGAGCCTAAACACTGCTGGACGGTGTAATATTTTTAAATTCTTTTTATTCCATACGATTTAACGTTTCGATCCCCGGATGGGATTTTACTTCATTAAGTTTTTTTTACAAAATTGGAGCCTTATCTTGAGTTATATTATCAAAATAGGTTTTATTTTAATGAGAGAATTTTTCTTGCACACAACTGTGGTATTCTAGTGGTATTTAAATTCTTGTAACCAAACTTTGCCGATCTCGTAAACATATTTATTTACTCGCGTTTTTTATAATTTTATGATGATGATATATGTTATGATAACGATATATGTAATTACAAACTGAAATGCTACCGTAATTCTGTTTTCAATGTTCGCGGAAGATAGAATTTTACAAAAGCTCCTTCCCATTATAATGTTACGTATGTTATTTTTCTTCTGTGGAATATAATTACATTAGTAAATTAATATATTCGATACTTTTATACATGCATTATCATGTCTATTATTTAATATTTTTAAAGGAAAAACACACACACGTTTAACCGACGAATATAGAAATGTAGTTTCCAAAAATATTCATATTGTACTATTTTTTTGTTGTGATCGCCGCTTTACCGAATATTGCGACAAAATTCGCAACGTTAAAGAAAGACAACTGATTAATTTGGTTTCGCCTTGCTTTATCGTTTCATTGAATATTCCGCACGAAGAAGAGAGCACTTTGTAGAGGATAGTGCGCGCCCTACGTAGGGCCCATCTGACGAGTGACCTGACCTCGTTGCGGGGCATCTAGGAGCTTGTCATTGTGTTTTGGGCGTGCTGTAATCCGTGTTGACGCGTTCAACCGAGCGTTTGTCGGGACGAAGAGAAGGAAAAAGAGGGCAAAAGAGAGAGAATCGGTTCGGCGGAGTTTCGCACGGCCGTTGCCGTAGTATTCATAAGTCGCTTCCGTATAACGAAGTATATGCAAAGTTAAATTACCTTGTCGCTAATATTTTCTATGCGACAGATTATTGCATAATGAATAGAAACATTAAACTGCAAAGGAATTATAAGTGTCAACATTTATTGATATTTCTGCGATTTTTTGTATTAGAAAAATATTTAAAAAAAAATATTTTAGTTCCGTGTATGAAAAAGTAGTTTATTCTAATACAGTACTTTCAAATAGAAAATTATCGGATCTATGTAAGACGAAAGGCCAATTGAAAATTCACCGGAGAAACCGGCAGCAATGCAAATGCGCATTCTAATAGAAAAATTAAACAAAACCGGGAACCGGCGGCCCGGTTGGCGGCGTCGATGCTATCGTAAATATCGCGCGTAAGTGGAGATCCGCCGGCGACGTTTAACAAGTAGTCACGACCTTTGAAAAAAAAACCTGCCGAGGCAAAGGGAGATTTTCATCTGCGTCGCGGGCGGATGACGGCAGGTGATAAAGCCCCCGACTTTACGATAGTGGTCCCGGGGACAAGAAAGAAGGGTACGACCTCCCTCCCCCCTCACTCGTTTTACTGCTTGTTCCGTATCTCGCGATTTATGTCTTAAAAATCGTACACACGTTGAGAAAATTGAATTTTTTCACCTTTGCGTGCGTGCGTGTGCGTGTCCAAGAAAACTATAAAATAAAAAAACTATAAAATAAATTTTTATCTAAAATTCGGACCAAAATCGTCACTGCGTCGTGATATGTAACAATTATATATGAAGAGAGTGTAACCCTCTTGATTTAATTATTTTTATTTTAATTTGTATAATAAAACATTACGTTAATGTTCAGACTTCGATTAAGTCTAAATACGTCGACTTATACGCGATAATTTAATAAAAGCGCAACGATTATGCCGGACGGAGCGACTCTTTTTATGCCAACAGGTCTCGTAACGGATGGCAACACTTGCTCGCGGGTTCGATGATGCGTTACGCGACTGGCAAAAAATGTCCGTGCGGGATAACGACGTTCAATGGTCGGTCCGTTCGTGGTTGCAGATTCAGCGTCAGCTATATCGGTATATATTGGCGGCAGATTTATCGCCTCGAGGAAAATGACTCGCTCTCTTCGCATCTATAGACGCGAGCAGAGCCGAGGCGTAGCGTATCGTAATCTTCGAGTCGATGAAGATAACCCTGGACTCTCGTATCGATACCGGGCCCCGATGAAATTGACACATCCATCTATCACCCGGCGTATGCGCGGCATGTATGGGAAAGAAACCGGCGCGAAGCGACGCCGCGGGACTGACCATGCATAATTCACCGTATCTCCGTCGAACGGTCCGAAATCCTGAATAATAAGAGCGGGGCTCGGGCGTTTTTTCGGCCAAACCCCGCGGCATATCGTCGTCCACGGCGGGGTGTCGCGTATCCTGCATTTCGTTCGGCGATATCTCGAACAGATGCAGAGAAAGGGAGAGAGAAAGAGAGAGAGAGAGAATATCGTTCCTCTGGGTATCTCTTGATTTATCCGTGATGGACAAAAAAAAAACAAAGTTTTGAGTGAAACTCTTGATCGTTTTAACTTACGTTTCGAAATAGATTTTGTGTCTGTGTGTGTGTGATGTAATAGTTTTTTTTCTACAAAACTATCCGAAAGATATTATCTTTGAAATGTATTTTTAATCGACTCTTTGGTAATTATGAACACTTCGCGAGTCAATATCACTCCGGCGAATTCAAACTATAAGTCCGATCGGGAAATGCGACATAATTTTCACGTGTACAACGCGTTTCTCGCAGATCTTCTATCAATACTTCTATCGATGTGCGGACAGCCGGTCGTCGCGGCAAACGCGCAGAGACAGCACCAGGGTCATTTCCGTCGAGACGGTGAGCGAAGGGTCGGGGACCAGGTTGGAGGAAGATGACGGGAAGGAAAGAGAGAGCGAGTCCGACGGAGAAGGAAGGGGCGAGTCTTTTACCGACAATGGCGATCGGTTCGGGTTACGGGGGCCGGCAGGGCGAGCCGAAGTGCACGGCATCCAATATGCAATAAACATACGGGGCTTTGACGTATTTAATAGTAACGTGGTCGTATAATGCTTGACATGCATGGAAGCTTTTATGGGGATGTATCTTGGCGCGCTGCTCACGAAGCAGCACCGACCGTGTGTCTCTTTCGACGACGACGAGAAGACCCTGAAGGTATCTCGACTATTCGGATCCAATCTGCGCCGCGGATTAGCCGGTTGAGAATCGCTGTTCTCTCGCTCGGCTCGCCCGGCAGAAGTGTAGCCGGCGGTTAATTGCGTGCCCAGGTTCCGGGGAAAAGGATCCTTATGCTGTCACAAGCTCGTCGACAAGACCGCTTCTCTCGCGGAATCCGACGACGAGACGAGAGGGCCACGCGTCCGCTTGCGAAACTGTTATACTTTTCGAACTGCAGAAAATCTCGCAACAACAAACCTATTCGGATTTTAAAGTGCAAGGAACTGCATTATCGCAAAGTTTTGAAATTGCGCAATTCCTCGAAAACTTTACCGATTGGCTTTGGTTGAGACTCTCGGGATTTTGATTCATATCACTGCGATTCTTTACAATATTGCTTCTTTTCAAATTATGTCTCTTGAAAATAGCGGTTTTTTTTTAAAGTTCGATTTTATGTCGATAATAGATTCTATTGGGTTGGCCAATAAGTAATGTCGGATTTTTCCGTAGGGTTGTTTCTATTGTTTTTGAAAACACAAGACTATTTATAATCTATGAAACGCGAGTATAATTTAAAAGCTGAGATTTCAACGTGTAACCAAAAATAACTTCATTATATTGTGATCTATATTTTTATTTAAACATGAATAATGAAAAGATGTATTTTTGTGCAATTATGCTCTTTTATTTTCGCAAAAGTCAAAATGTGGTACAAACAACAAAACAAATTTCTGATGTGCATGGTGCCGTGAATGAAAGAATGATGCAAAGATGGTTCAAAAACTTTCGTCATAGAGATTTTTGTTTGACCGATAAGACACGTTCTAGCATACTTATTGAGATCAACAACGAAAACAAATATCAAATATCAGGTCTAATTCGAATCCGCATTATATCACACGAGAGATTGCTGAAATAGTAGGAATATCGAAATCTAGCGTTGAGAACCATTTGCATTAACTTTTAGTTCGATTTCCCTACGGAAAAATCTGACATTGCTTATTGGCTAATCCAATACTATTATAATATACTTCTTTATTACGTATATTTGCGTGATAACGGACACGTGTAAGACACATTGTATTTTTTAACAGCTATTTTTCCTTAAATGCAATCAGGAAGATTTCTTTTGCGCAGATCGACGGTTGCACAGATTCCGTTTGCCTAGATCCCGTTTGCACAAAAAACTGTTGCGCAGATTCCGATTGCGCAGACATATTATAGATTAGTTTATAGGTTAGAGTTTTCGGGGAGGGGGTGCAGGGGGAGGTGCGGAGCCCCTCCCTCGCCCACATACGTACTATAATGTGTGACATAAGCGAAGTATTTAGTTCGCAAATGTAATGACAACGGACTATGTGCAATCGGAATCTGCGCAACAGTTTTTTTGTGCAAACGGAATCTGTGCAACCGTTGATCTGCGCAAAAGAAATCTTGGCTATCGGTGCCCTGCCGAGTAATACGCAGTAGTTTATTACAATAACATGCAACATCAAGCGCTGCAGTTAACACATTCTTCACTCTTAATGACAACTCATCGCGTAATAATCGTCACTGACGGATTTCCTCGTGTGTTCTGTGCGCGCCAGTCTCGCACAATGATGAATTATCAGATAACCATCAAACGTCGCGTAAATCATTGCGCTTGCTTGAAGAAACCAAGCATAAATATGACGCGATGTATTACAATAATGTTCAATAGCTTGGAGGTTTCAAAAATCCAATGCGATGTAAACAATTTTGTATTGGAAGCGAGGGAAATTTTGACTCTGTAAATTCTTTATATTTAATTTTTTTTGACTGTGTAAATTCTTTATATTTAATAAGTTGATTGAAGCTCGATGAAAAATCATATCTTCCTTTATATTTAAGTAATCAATTTTTTTGGCATACTTAAATGTGTGATAATAAACAAAATTTTTTGTGCTAAAAAGACGATCAATTTTTTTTTTGTGTAACGCTGTAAAGATTTGGTTCTCCCTGGAACGTGGAACGGAGGCGGACGAAAGGAAGGAGGGAAAACGGACAGAACGAACGCATCGCCCGAACGGTGTTTCAATCTCCATAATGACCGCTCGGCTCTCGGCTTCGTGGCCGCGCGACGAGAGAGAGACAGTGAATGCTAATAACAGGGAAACTCCGTAATGTATCCGTAGGTATACTCGCTCATTCAGAGATACTTCTTTTGCGTTCTAACGTTTGTTCGCGAGCGGATGACGGTAGGTGGAGAGATCGAAAAGAAGTGAGAGAGAGAGAGAGAGAAGGAAAGAAGGGGGTTCAAGAGTCCTGCACGAGGGCTGAACGAAGAGAGACGAGAGGCATCCGAAAGTCGGGTATTCAATGGCCCGTGTCATCGCGCGAAGGCACGTACGTAATGTAAATGCAAGAGAGAGAAAGAGCGAGTAAAGCGCGGAGGTTGGAACAGAGTGTGTGTGTGTGTGAGAGCGAGAGGTCTGAAAGAGAAGCAACGGAGAAACCCGGAGCTATACGTAAGCACGCGCGCGCGTGTGTGGTAGAGATGAACAATGGAGCACCGGTACATCGCGACACTACTATATATCTCCGATACTCTCGCCAGTCTCTTCTTCCCCTAACTGTTTTCTCTCGCTCTCCGTTTCTCTCTTTTCTCGTAGTCCATTGCGCGCGGGTTATATTTTAAACGTTTGTAAAACTTGGTAATAAACGTGGTGGTCGTTGAGATACGACCACCATCAACGACGACGAACGAGGCCACGACGACAACGACGAGACAGAGGGGGTGAGAAAGAGAGAGAGAGAGAGCGAGAGAGCCTATCGGGGATGGAGCACCGGGGGTAGAGACCGGGCCACTGGGAGCCGGGGCAACAATTACACAGAGTGCGCTACCCGCGGTGGAGCCCTTTCAGCCTCTCTCTCACCGGAGATGATGGATTTGTTGTCTTCGTGGTCTCTCTGGCACATTGTGCATCCACCGGACCGTGCAACCGCGCGGGTGCTTTCTCCGCCGCTCCTCCACCCTCTTCTCGGCACTTTCGTGTAATTCCCGTGTTACAGAAGAGACCGCGTGCTACCGGGGAAAACGGGTGCGCGCGCGCGCGCGTAAATAGCGATGAACATAGAGCAATGAGAAGAGAATTGGGGGATGATAGAGAAATTAGCGGATGGGATCATCGTCGTTTATCAAAGTGGCTTTTCGTAAGTTAGTGTTTTTTCTTTTTTTTTTTTTTTATCACGGATTTAATATAGTTTTTATTGTTAACATATAGTTAAGATAATCAATATAGCTAAGATAATTTCAATATATAACAGTTGTGTTTTTATGCACACAACTAAAAAAAGATATTTTACACACACATACACACATAACGGTATTATTGTTATTATTTAATAAAGTAAATATATACAGGACGAGTAATTATATATTCGCCATAGCGAAAATTAACATTGATTGTCCTGACAATTTCTTGTCTATGGGGAATCACATTGCGATGTCGTTGTTTCGATGAAATAGTGCTTTGCTTTAGTCCGCAAGGTTTGCAAATACCTATTCCCGGACAAAATTTACGACGCGACCGGCATATTTTATTACATAGCTCGGGACAGGCATCTCCCACGAAATATTTATGTGACCGTTTACGGGCCGGAAGAAGTTAGAGATGGAGAATGAGACCAGAAAGGTGGACAGCTTTGATATAGAATTAGTCGGAAGGAAAAAGTCGACCGTGTCGTCGGTACAGGATTAAAAAAGTGACGGAGATCCAGATAGTTGCGACGGGAGGATAGGATAGGATTCAACTATCGTCGACGACTATGGGGAGGAAAAAACCGTTGAAAGGGATTCGGGAGAAAGAGTAAAGCTCGGTAAATTAACGACAAAGTTTCGATCCGCCAAACTGACGATGCGGCTCTATCGTCAATGGTTTTTCTGCGAAAAAAAAAAGGATCGAAAACTTTTCCAAATGGCAAAGCCCCCCTGCGATGTCCACGAGACATCGTTATGCAGCGAATTTCGTCGGTACACTTGTACGAGATAAAAACAGTTAGTTGGATTATACATTAATTACAACAGTTTAAGATATACATTACATGTCGCACGTATCGATCTTCTATACACATTTATTGAAAATATTTCGTAGTTAAAAGCT
Organism: Pseudomyrmex pallidus; assembly: GCA_014825455.1. Taxonomy (NCBI): domain Eukaryota; kingdom Metazoa; phylum Arthropoda; class Insecta; order Hymenoptera; family Formicidae; genus Pseudomyrmex; species Pseudomyrmex pallidus. The sequence goes on along the minus strand of QVNV01007226.1, from coordinate 100,302 downwards.
TCACTTTTTGTTCTACTTATTTTTTTACTTATTTGCTCCGAACAAAAGTAAATATAAACAATTTCTTGAGTTAATATTCTTTACGATATAAGATTATTTTATGTCTATCTAAGAAGAAAAAAATATATAATCTTAACGACACGGAGTGTTAACCTCTTTACGCACATCTCCCAAGTGCGCGACCTGCATCTCCAAGTCGAATCGGACGCTTTAATCAAGAGCGATGAGAGAAAAACGGCACGCGAGTCGATCTGCTCGCGCGACGCGCACGAGCGCAGCCGCGTGTTGGGTGTGCGTAAAGGGTCATCGTCGGCTGATTACACGAATGCGGGGCAAAGCCGCATGGGAAGTGAACCGAGAAGCAAACTCGGAGGCCGCGTTTCTCTTCCGTTGGTGATCGACGATGATGGCCCGTGGGTGACGGCGTGGTGGGATAGCGGGTCAGCCTCGTTGAGATACACCGCGCCGCCTGGGTGAGCCACGAGGGTAAGACCCCGGTGCCCTGCTGAGGTCCGGGTCCCCGATTAAGAGGTTCTTCCTTATAGTCGCGCGCGCGGTGTCCGAGAGAGAATTGTCGTCTCCCCGTTTTGTCTCCTCGTGCTTCTTCTCTCTTCATTTTTCCTTCTTCTTTCTCTTTCTCTCTGTCTGTCTCTCTCTCTCTCTTTCTCTCTTTCTCACCACTCAGACGGCGTGGCTGCGAAGCGCGAGATAGGAGCTTCTTCCCTCGCTCGCGACTATTGACCGAGAAGTTGTTCATATGTCTTGTCTGTTAGCTTCTTATTGCTATCCGCGTGCTTTTTTTCTCACTTCTTTCTCGCCCCTCTCCCCTCCAGGGATAAAACTTTGAAGTACGAGTTATCGCGCACGAGCTAGAGGATATCGAGTGGTAAACAAAAATTGTGATCTTAGTACGACGCGTTTTTGACACAATGGCGCTATACTTCACCTTTTCGTTACAAACACGCACCAAATACAATATCACTGATTCGCTGCTACTCTCGCAACTTTAATTTAATTGGTTCAACCATTTATTTGACAATATTAGAAAAATATGATATAAAGCTGAGAAGTAGCCTCTGGTTCAGGATAAATTTCAATTCAAATTTGATGAGACAGAACGTATCTAAACTAGTTTGGGGAAAATTTGTAGTATTTATTTACATCTCCATGCAAAAACCATCCAGCAACTAGTTCAGATACGCCCTGTCTCATCAAATTTGAATTAATATTAGAAAATTTGTGTTCTAAATATCTGTCTCTTAACGCAATCGTTTCTGGGTACATCTCAAAGCATGGATTTTTGCACAGTTTTCGCAAAAGAAACTTAGCACGAATCAACGAAGATTTCGCGTAAGAAATCGGCAAAGTCGTTTGCTATCTGTGGTGCGTCGGTTGCGACGACGATGCTCGCGTCCATAGTTGAGCTCGTTCTCTTCCTCATCTCTCTCTTTCTCTCTGTCTCTCTTTTATTCCTTCGTCCGGCACAAAGACCAGACTTCTTGTGCTCTCTCTGATCCTCCTCCTCCTCCTCCCCTATTCTGCAACGGAACAACGGATGGGCATCCAGAGGCGGGAGAGGCCGGGCGAGCTTCGGAGATAGATGGCAGACTTTCGTGGTGCGCGCCCACATAGCAGCAATGTAAGTCATGCTTCTTTATGGGGCGGCCCGTGACCCTGCTACTTGTAAACCGACTAAAGATTCAGAAATAGCTGCGCTCCTCCCGTCTTCGCCCTCTGCATCTTTCCTTTTATCCTGGCCTCGCGCTCGCGTACACCCGCGCTCTCGATCCCTCTCATTGTCTTCCTTCCTTTCCGCTCTCTCGACGGTGAAACATCACCGGCCCCAATATCGTAAGGTATTCCGACCGCAATACGACGATCCAGACGACAGAATCTCGCGCGGTCATCCCGCGCGAAGTTAACCGTTTCGGGGTCGCGTCTTCCTCGCTAAGGCAAAACGCGCTCCTCTTTAATTTCAGAGTTCTCGTTTAGCGACAACGAGATAGCGAGCTCCGCGTATTTCTTCTTTATCGCCGAAACGATCGATCGCGAACCGATGTGCGAGAGCGCGTATCACATTCTCCCTCGCTCGACGATGGCTCGCTTGTCTTTCGAAACATGATCGATTTCTCTCATGCAGCGCGGAGTCGAGAAGAAAAAGGATTGTGTCCCGCGTGGCGCGTTTGGATCGAACTCTTTACAATAGGTCTTATTATGTCGCGACGCGTTCCAGCCGACCGATTCAAAGCATCTGTCGATAGTTGTCGCCGCGGAATCGCCGCCGCCGGCCGCGTGTGTGATGTACACGCACATATAACGGAATAATATAATATTACGCGCGCGAGAGACCGATGCGCGATCAATCATATCTATCGCGGAGAAAGGCACCTATCCTTCGAGAGCGGAGACTATTCAGCGTTTATTTTATCGGTCCGGAACACACGCGATTGCCGCGTCGCCGCGGAGACATGTTGTAGAGGAGAAAACGATCGCGGGGACAAACGCGCGCGCGCGAGTTGGTCGCATCTCGATATGAAAAGAGCGAGCGAAGCGAGCGCGTCTCTTGGCGAGATCATCTTTGCGAGCGTCATCTTGGACAGTTGTATGTATACTCTTCCTCGCCGGCTCGTGACGTCTCTGAAAGCGAACAGTTATCTAAATATTGTTCTGCGTGGCACTTGGAACGCGGCTGCATGTACTTCATTTATCTTTCGACCGGACACGACGCGTGTGACACCTGAAATTAATAGATGCGGAGAATGCACGCTCTGATGTACAAGTGGATGTGTAATTCAGCGGAAAGAAATCGACATTGCTTTTCGTCTCAAAAAAAACAAAAAAAAAAAACAAAAAAAAAATGCAATTTGACGTACATCAATCTATACGTACCTGTTTATTTTTTTGAAGTGAAACGTCTTCAGGCACGGTAGAGCAAGTTGATCTTGGTGAGTATCGAAAAGGTGAAACGTGCGAAATAAAGGAGGGGGAAAAGCGAGATGATTATTAGGAATAACGAAAAAGCGAAATTTTTTCAGCAGCAGGAACAGCCGGTCGACTCGATTCTTTTGTAAAAAGATTCTTGATTCTTGTGCAGAGAGTGAATAATTAACGAGTAGTATTTAGTTACGCGGTTGTTTCAATAACAATGAAGAATCGTCGACAGAAATGTCTTATAAAGAAATGTAAAAGAAATTTAGTACAAATAAAATATTGCTACATTACATTGAAAAAATGTTTTATTGAAAAGAAATTCCCAATTATGTTGGTTTCGAGAGTTTAACTTCGAACGCGCGTGATGACCACAAATCTTGTTGTTTTTTTTTACAGAAAAATTATGTAACTTCAGAAACATCGCAAAAAAATGTCGATTAGATTTTTATCTCCGTGGCTATAATGATTTTGTCTCGGTCAGAAGCTCTCTGTCTAAAAAACGATCTGACTACTTTGAATGGCTTAAAACACCGGTAACCGTATTAGGTGTCGGATGAGTACCTGATACAAGTATCGTTTAGCCATCTCATCGAAAAGACAGGTGAGCATCGCCGGTTTATTGTCGCGACACGCTACGTCAGCAGGTTCATGCGAGGACCCTTTCTGAGGAGAACTGTTACATGTTAACAGAACGGATTGAAAGATATCGAATATCCTCTCCGCGATATCGATCATAGCAGCCAGCTTTTTCGAGAGAAAGAGAACAGCATCTCGGCCGTGAAAGAAGAACGTGTGTGTGTGTGTCACATATATAGGTGTATTTTAAGAAACTTTGTCGATGAAAAGAAAAACTTCCTATTTACGTATGTCAATTATTTTAGTTAGTGCAATTGATTGGAAAAACAATATTACGTATTTTAAGGTATTAATGATATTCTCTGCGATGAAGCGCATATCGTAATTAATTTACGAGCGGCTCCTTTGGTTAATTTGATTTGCGGCGTTTTATTTTGCATTATCGAATTACTTCAAACAGACTTATTGTACATGCGTGCAATAATTATCAACGTGATTTGTATATATATATACATGTATATATATGTTACATACACACACACACACACACACATATGTATGTACAAAGAACGGAGCGGATAAGCGCGTCCGCGGTGCATCGGATGCGCGTCGCCGGGTTGACGCGACGATTTTAAAGTCCGACGATGATCGCGTCCGATAATAAATTTAAATCACGGTAATGGTATAATGAAACACCCGCTCGAATTCAATGCGCGCCGCGGCGGATATTACTTTGGATGTAATTTCCTTTTAAAGGCGTTAACCGTTAAAACGCGACGCGCGTTGTGATAAATTTCGAGTTCCCGTATCCCGTGAGACATATATTTTCCGCGATCCTGTCTAGTCCTTGTCGTCGTCGGAACGATACCGGGCGGAAGGGTAGGTACGCGCGCGATGCGCCGCTTATATTATCACGCCGGACAATTTCGCAACTGAATCGAGCCTTCCGTTATCGACGATTTATGACGGTGAGCCTTTGATGCGTGGCAATGCGCGAGGCGCCAACTAGTTTTGAAACAAAGAAAAAAACAAAAAGGAACCGATGAGCCGTGCGAGAGAAGAAAATAAGAGAAAAAAGTTTTAGCGAATATTTCTTTCACATTTTAATTTTTTTCCATTAACCGTTGCCGAATATCGCGATTCGAAGTGCAAATTACTTTATTACATTATTGTCGTCGAGGAATATCTCGTCTCTTTTGAATTGAATATTTCGCCGTTTTTTTCGTCGATTGACTAATTGAAAAGACGACTCGTAACATATTCCCGTAATTGCTGAGATATACGAAGTATATATGTGTTTGTATTAGTATCGCGTTATCAATGTTTTGCTGCTCTTCGCAATCGGATCCACTTCATGAATCGTCGCTTCATTTGAAGTCCACGCGCGAAGGAGTTCGCACATGGTTCAAAAAAAAGTTTTTGATCGAGCGGAATGTGTTGTTTGCGCGTGCGAAGATCACGTGAAAATTCAACAGGCGCTTACAATTGAAATAGAGGTGGTGTCGCGCGACGATAACTTCGCCGTAAACATTATTTGCCATTTAAATGAAGAACTTCATTGAGGCTGTTTAGGCGTCGCGCGCGCGAGTACCGACGGTTGTAAACGCCGCGCGGTTGTACGCCGGTCACATATTCACGACAATTGACAATTTTCACCTCGCTGAAATTTGTTATGCCAATGAGTACCAACCTCTTCTCTAAGCCTCGAGGCTCCCCGATCGTAAGCGCAACGTATTATCGTCCCACTTGGACACGCGTGTATAAAGAAGTAACACAATAGTATCTCGTATCTTCTCAAAGGTACGTTTTGCTTGCACAAGTACTTGTACTCGTTACAGATTATCGAAATGTGTGACTTCACATGTGTTTTAAAAAAAACTCCGCCAGCAAAACATCTCGAACTCTCTTGTTATCACTGTGCCCCCGAGAATAACACAAACGCATGTTTGCGCAATAAATTTTTACAAAATATATTTTTTCCCCGTTTTCTATTGAGATATAAATATTGAGGGAAAGAAGCGACGAGCACAAAGGTGAACGAAGTTATTATCCTCATAGGTTTTTTTACTACGTGAATAATTATGTTAATTGTATATTAAACGCGTTTCATAAAGCTCATTATTTTCTTTTGTATCGACACCGCAAAATAAAGAAAATATCATCTTCTTGTAAGTAAATGTTATGCTAAACGTTCTGCCGGTAGAAAAGAAAAAGATATCCCGGCCGGATAACAAAGTACTTGAATAGAAAATTTAGTTAGTAAAATGTTTAACACAGAATATACTGAATATATGTGAAGGAAATGCTGAATATACATATAAATAGTTGCCTCTTGTATAATATGTGTACATCAACAATAAGTTTTGATAAAATCTTTGCGTGCATAAAACACGCACACTTTACTCATCAGTTTATTATGTAACAAATTTTATATTTAAAAAAATTTTTTTACTATAAACAAACTATATCTCTACGAAAAAAAATTGTCACACAATTGAAGTGCGCAATTTCAAAATTTTATATCCTTGTCATCGCGTAAACACGTTCGAGAAAATCAGGAGACCATGAGAATTAACATCAACGGTTAATTGCAGAGAGTTTTGTCTACGACGTGAAGATTGTGATCGCGTAGCGCGAAAGGATAGAAGATTGATTCGCGAATCATCGTGGAATATCGGTGGATAGAACGAGAGAGAGAGAGGAACTCGTGTGGACACTCGAGCGTTAAAAGCACATCGTGGCGCGGGTGCCACGGAATGGAACGGGCGGAACATGCAGGACGGGCGGAGTCGCGTCGACATAGAAAGACGAGTGGGTGCTTCGAGAAAGTGCATATATACTCCTCACTCTTTGCACCCACCATCTCTCCCCGAACCCCGTTTTCTCCTCTTTGCCCGGTTCGCCGACACTCCAGCCCCTATCGGCAATGGCGCCTGGATGCTGCACCGTATCGCTGACGCGCGGAATGTTACTCGATTACGACCGCAAGATGCCAAAGTCGAGCACGCGTCGACTCGTGTCTCTTCGCCTCTCTTCCTCCCTCGCCTGCTTGTTCTCTCTTTCTCTCTCCCCGACTGCTTTAGCCTGTTTCATCTAGATCTTCGGTTTTCTCGTCGCGAAGATGCTTACCGTATTGTTGCTCTTGTGACCGTTAATTGACATAAATTTGCAAGATAGAAAAGTCATTTTGACAAAAGATACACGGATCTTTTAGATTACACGGATATACGCTAGATTTTTAAGAAATTAAAGAAATTTTGAGTCTTTAGCAAACGATTTACAGTACACTTTCCCAATAATGCCGAGATGAGCGGTGAGGAGAAGAGTTTTCCAAGAAAGTCGGTACCCCCACCACGCCTATCCGTTCTGGCGATACGAATCTTTCAAGACCTTCTGTATACTGCCACCACATAACCGTAGATTGTTTCGTTGCGTCGTTGCTTATATTTTTGTTCATTGTTACATCTATCCTGCATTTTCACAGAGTGAGTATATTTTATTTGTAATTAATTGATTTGGTAAGTATAGTTTATTCAAATATACAATTATATAATATATTGATATGATATATTGAACAATATAACATATTGATATATTCATAATATAATATAATATTTTTACCAATTTCAAAAACATTTATTGATAAACAATTGGTTCTTATTTTTATCTATCGATATATCGTATCGGATGCATTTTGAGTAGCAATATTGTCCAGAAGGCACAGAAAAAAATTATGATAGGGAACGGCAGTATTCAGAAGGTATGAACTCGATCACAGTCTCGTCAAACTTATTCAGCTGGAGGGGGAAACGCTCGAGCGAGAAATAGGGGAACGGCCAGTATTCAGAGTGGCATTATTGTTGAAAGTGTACTGTATTGTTTATATGTTGTTAAAAAATGTCTGGTTTTTATTTTTTTGACATTTGCTTCGAGTTTGAAACTCAAGCGTCGAGCAAGTCTCGGGATAGTTTTGCGGGAAGTTTATCGTGAACATGAAGCATCTGTATTATATCGATGTCGTCGCGCGCGCGTCTCGAAGGTCGGTCATCAAAACTTCCCGGGAGAGGTCCCGACATCTTTCGCTCTTGATTTTATCGGCATCGTTTACCACGAACAAACCGCCGCACATCCGAGCACATCGTCGCGGTGCAGCTCCCGACGATGTCAAACGAGATACAAAGTTTAGTCGCAAACAGCGTCGCTTTTCGTGTTTCGCGGCGCACAACGAAAGTAAAAAGAGTCGTGCGCGTGCAAGCGAGAAAGAGAGAGAGAGAGAGGACAGAAGACGAAGAGAGGAGAGACAGACGAGAAGAGAGAAGCCACTCGACTCTCTATCTCCCGATACCTCCTCGGTTGGGACCAAGAAGTACCGGGGGTACCGCTAAAGAGGCAATTACGGGACTCTCTCGCTGGAAGACGCTCGTAAAAGTTAGGGCGAACGAACGAATAAGAAGGTCTCTTCGGAGCGACGAGGCTCGAGCGCACAAGAACGACGGTAAGAGAGAAAGAAGAGAGAAGACCAAAGCGGATTGGAGGGACAGACGATCGAGCCTCTTAGAAGATTCTGTCCCGGGGCGGCGGGGTGTCATCGGTTCGCTCTTCTCCTTTTAGGCCGAAGCGTGCCGAATCCGCAGATGCGAGACTGACGCGCTCGTGCTCTCTTCGACGAGATCAAGATAGCCTCGCTGGAGGGGCCGCCGACGGAATACGACCGCGAGATACGACCCTCTCGAGAACAGAAACCGACGACCACGCGAGAGAGCTGAGCGGACATTCTTCGGATAGTATATGCGAGTCGTTATCGGCGATTTGCTTTTTCAGATCGCTCGCTGAGATCCTTTTGTTACCACCGGAGCGCGATTTTCTCATTGGCGGTGATTTTCGACCTTACAGTTCTTTTGTTGCTAATTTCAACTATGTGACATACCGAGTATCCTCTGGTATGTAAGAAATGCATTAAGAATAATTAAATCCTTAAATTACACACATTAAAACACGTCCCAAAATTGGAAGATTTCCAAAACCCGGGCGAAACAGCGCGATTGTGAAAGGAAGAAACAAGGCGGTGAGAGAGAGGAGAGAGAGAGAGAGAGAGAGGGACACATTGAAATTCGAAGTTCGACCGGAAAAGTCCTCGTCGGAATATATCCGGCGACCCTGGGCAGAGTCGATAATCCGGCTAGGCCGGACTTCGGGGTTGTAGCCTTGGACCGGGGATGAGAATGAAGAAAAGCGCGGGAGAGAGAAGGGAGACCAAGAGCTCGGACTAAGGGTGGACAACCAAGGGTGGATTGATCCGCGGTCGTCGTGGAAGGGTGCTCCAACTCGCTCGCTTGTCAGCCATCTTTCTCTCGCTCTCTCTCTCTCTCTCTCTCTCTTTCTCTTACTATTGTCTTTTTTCTCTTTCCATTCTTCTGGAATATATATTTCGTTCTGCTCGCGCGCGTGGAGAGTTATATCGGTCGGTCACTCGTCCACTCACTTCATTACAAGCAAGACAACGACAGCAATGACAACCGTTCTCCAACTCTTCCCCCCCGTCATCGGTTCCCGCGGCCACCCTTAAGTGAAATCTTCGACATCGATCTTGCTAACGACCCGGGATTAACGCTAATTTGTCGTCCGGCGCGATATTACCGAATCGCCGAGATAACTTCGTGACTCGCTCATCTACCTTCTCTGCTATCCGCTTCTTTCTGACCTTGTGAAGTTATTTGCTGGAAAATAACATGCGCGTCTTTCGCGAGAAACGACAGATGGGGTGATGAAATTGGATTCCGACGAGACTTTCTCTGTTCTCGCAACAATGTAACTACTACGTTTTATCGTCACCTGAGAACTAGAATATTCTATATTCATATGATTTCCCGCGGACAGAGAACATATTCTAGTCCTCGGGTGGCAATTGTCGCTGTTTTCTCGAAACAGAACAATTACAGTTTAAGTTTTTCAAAGAGGAAGAGAAAATTCAAATTATTGAATAATGTAAGAACAGAGAATGTTCTTCGTGTTTTAATTATATACGTGTTTATATCGAAAAAAACTAACAAAATATTCATTTCGGAAAAATGGAAGAAAAAAAAGACAAGAGCAAAAGAGAGAGAATGAATGAATGAATGTAGCTTTATTTGTAGAGCGCTCTGGAATAATATCCCCTAAAGCGCTGAGTAACAATATGAGTATAGAGATACATTTAATTGGTAAATTGAAAAATTAATAAATTAATAAATAATCAAAATTAACAAAGTAAAAAAAAAAATTATAAAAATAAAGAAATAAACGATATTAAAAGAGAAATAACAAAGATGAGCCTAGTTAGTTAACAGTTAACAGTTACTCAACAAAAGGTGATTGTGTAATTTTATTTTAAAAAGACTGTGATTAGTTTTTTGCTGCGTATGTCTGCCGGTAGATTATTCCATAATTCAGCAGGGGAGCATTTAAATGATCGTTCGAATATTTCTGTTCTACAGACCGGTATAGATAGCAAATCTTCGAAAGAGAGAGAGAGAAAGATGACTGACAGGTAAAATTGTGCAATGAACACAAATAACATCGATTTTGACGAAAATTTCTTTTACTCACATATCACTTTTATTTCACAATTAATCTCATAAATCATATTCTAAAAATACACAAAAGAACGCTGAGATCGAATCTATAAACTGTAAGATTGTACTCTTTTAATTGCGATAAGAAGAAAGAAGACACTTAAACTGACCAAAGCCAATTAAAACTATGAGTAGATAGCAGGAATATTATTCGTGCGATTTGCACGGTTTATTACTGTTAATTAATGGACTCGAATGCATCTCGGACTCGTATGCGTTTACTGTTTACGTGTATACGCGCGCTTGATGTAACAGTTGCTTCATATCGCGCGATCGCATCACAAGTCACGTTTGCAACTGCTAACTCGTAACCGCCGTACGTGTTGCTCGCGAGAGATTGATTTGTTTCTCGATTCTCTTTCACACATATCACAAATCTCGCGGAAAATCTTTCTTAGAAATTTATTTTAAGTTACTTTGTTTTCTTTATACAAAAGAGATTCAGATTCAAGTTTTAAAATGTGACGACTACTGAATTTTTATCAGCAATAGAATATTAGAGCAGAACCAAGATGTACGTGTGTGCGTGTGTTATTGAATATAATAACCAAAAGTCAAAATAAAAATGTAGTGTATCAAGTTGAATGTAGAAATTGTGATGTTACACATATTAGTTAAACAAAAATAAATTTAAAAACTCGAATTATGGAACCTAAGAATCAAATCAATTAGAAATATTGAAATATTTTAGAAATATTGAAAAAACGTTTCAGTAGTTACATAGAATTAATGTGGGGACGTGATTTTAATTAGCAAAAATTTTAAACATTGAAAATTCTTATTTTAAAAGATCGGTTTTTGAGATGAACTCTGTATCAGATTGCAAGAAAATCCTATCAATATTGTGTTAATTGACAGAGAGAAACTAATTAGACCATATTTCCTTTCATTAAAAAAATTTAAAGTTAAACAATAATAAACCAGAAACGAAATTTCACGGTAATAAGAGCCGATACGCTGGATGTTTTGCGGAGTAAATATATCTAAATATATATTTTAGGAGTATAAATTCTTACACATTATTTTTGAATTGAAATTTTCAATTCGTAAATCCATATAAGAGGTTAGGCATCAAGTATATGAGAATACCTATTTTTCCTTTCCAATTAATTTAGAAATTATATTGCAAAAACAATTTGTTAAACAATAATATTTAAACAATAATTATTACACCGGTAAACTTCTTTACGTTTATCTTACATAATCTTGGACAATTTGTGTTAGGGGAGACATTGTTTATGTATTGACATTCCTATATGTTAACATTCCTATTTATATATTGGCTTTGTGAAGATTGTTCAGTACATTTTTGTAAACTTGTAGAGTGGTCTCTAGTGTTTTACTGAAGAGCGACAAAGTTATATTTTGCATTATGAGTGTGCAGTGGTCAACTTCTGTTAATTTCACTTTATTACTGATAAGATCCATTTTATTTTATATTCAATTTTTTAAAATTGTTTTATATGTGCTGTCAAGTTTTTTTGGTTTTTACATACAGTATATATATATATATATATATAGTTTGTATACTGAAGAAGATTCATTTAAAGGGATCAAAACGTTTGGTTTTATATTTAATAACACACACGTGTGTCTTGTTGTTTGGCTCTTATCTGCTTTAATACTCTGTTTCATCTTCTCATAAGCTTTTCCAATTGTTGTTGCGTTAACAAGTCAGTAAAATTTAGTTATTAAATTCTCACAAGAAAATATTTATATTTTTTGAGATTACATATAAATGTGTGTTTAATTCTTCTAGTTTTTTCTTGTTTAAAAAAAAGCTTGTAATAATTTTGCCGTCAACACAAAGTGTCATTGAACTTGAAGAGCGCGAAAAAAAATTGTTTTATACTCGATATGAGTACCGAGAAATAATTTTAAGACCGCTCGAAGAAGAGGAGAACGATGTCATTACGACGGACAGGCAACTGAAATACGAGGAAGTAATTTTGCTTTGAGGTTCCCGAGCTTTGGTGCTAAAGAGTGTCGTAACAAACATTAATAACTTTTAGATGAAATTACAACCTATCACATTACGTATAAGAATAGTAAACACGAAGGTTCTTTGTTGAAGCTGAATATATAACGATTTATTAATTATCTGTATGTAGTATAACTACGTTTATGTTTATTGATATTGTCGCACATTCGTTCTTTCTTTTGACACCTAAAACTTCGCGATTTTTTTGACGTTATTTTTTCGACGTTATTTTTCTACATAATTGTGTGGCGGCGCGATACATCTTTTCCTTCGGCGGATCTTGCTCTAATCATCTTGAAGTACATTTTTAGAAAGAGAGGTTGCAAACATGCAAAGTATCTTCTTCTTCGTACGATCTCTCGACTGAGATCGGGAAGAGAGGAGATGAATCCCGATGCGCGAGAAATCGGGATTACGAGACTCGTTAAAATATATTATTCGGGCGTAAGTTCTTGGTGACACGCGGCGCGACTCGGTCGTCGTCGGCGCGTCGTCTTCGTCTATGCAAAATAATCGCTTCTTAATTGCGGAGTAATTGCGAATTCGTGGGAGAGACACCGGGCGCGCGCGCCTTTCCACCATCGAAACGCGGCGCCGTCTGTCGCGCGCATTATCCACGCGAATTTAAACTTAACCCCTTCGAGAAGAGCGCCCAGAAAAATGTCGTTGCGCACAGCTGCGCGACTGCGGCATAAGCAATTTTTCTTTGCATTTCGTTCCCGCGCCTTTCTCAAAGAGAGTCCGACTCGAAACACAACTTTAGAAGACAGATATAGCGGGCGATGCTCTGCAACGGCTGAAACGATCTCTTGAATTTTTTTAACGACTAGGAATTAAAAAATTTATAAAGAATTATATTGTTCCATTGGTTGTTCCAGTTCGGATTTATTCTATGAAATTTTAAAATCTGCAGTTATTCATAAGACGATGGAGAAGGCTGTTTTTCTTCGCATCCCTTTCGACTACAAGAAACATTTGCACAAAACTTGGAAACGTCTTTATCACAGTCTCTTTTCGAACGCGTGTTTTTTGCAGAGGGATGTTTTCTGGTTGTCTGGTAGCGTTTCTTTACAGCGCATGCCTTGAAATCATGGCCGATACACCCGGACCCGGGTCGTTTAGTGTTAGGAGACGCGCTCAATGGCCGTTTGCGGTAGTGGCGTGTTCTCTGAGCTCTGGTGGTGCGCCAGAACGTAGAGTACACAGCAAGCCACCGGTGGCAAGAATAATAGGAAGGGTTTCTCTCTAGTGTCTTCTCTCTCTCTCTCTCTCTCTCCTTTCTTCTTCTTCTTCTTCTTCTCGCTTCTACATACCGGGTGCTTCTCTTTTCGCGGCACGGATAACACGCCGCAGTCCTTCATGCCGGTCGCCGGCAACCCTGCGAACAAACGAGCCGCCAGGCGGTCTTATCTCAAGACGCTTTAATGTGTTTAACCCGGCAAAGATAGTGGACAATTTATTGCTCCCTATTTTAAGCGGGATCTCTCTCTCTCTCTCTCTCTCTCTCTTTTTCTCTCTTGCTGCCCTCTCCGACTTCCCTTCTCTTTCTCTGCTTCTCGCCTCTCTCCCAACGATTACTGTTTCACCCTGCGGTAGCCTCTTCTCTAATTCGGCTCAGTTCTCTCTCGACAGAGCCGAGTTTTTCGCACAAGAATCCGTAATATACAAAGACAGTGAAATTTGATTAATTAAATGGCATTTTGTTTTTTTTAACTGTAGTGTGAGAAAAGTGAGAGGAATCGAGTTTTAACGCGCATCCGTTACGTTTGTACGCAACTGATTTTCGAAGATTATAGCGCGTCGCTATCGGCAGATGTTTCTCTTCGAGTGCATTTTTTGAACTGTCCCGAGACCGATTTATTGGTCGACGATAACGGCAGAAACACATGCGGCACGAATACGTTGTTACACGAGCGTTATATACTTACTCCGGAATCCGAAATCGGAGTCGTTGCTGTCATATGTTTCTTCGCTCCTCGTATAAGACCTCACACACATTTCATATCGCAGAACATTCCGGGAAGATCCCGGATGCGAGGCAAATTTCGATAAACGGCCCGCACGTGTAGAGAATTAATTAATTACTCTGAGATTACGACGGAACAGTAAGAATATATCTAAATTCGGCAAAGACGTTCAGAATCTTCTTTTGTGGCAATAAAGTGAACGTATTTTATAATTTGAATATCTGTTCACATGTGAGACATTTATTTATGTTTTTTTTTTTGTGGAACAAGAGTCTGAAGAAGCTTTTTCATTTGTTAGTTTTAAAATTTTGAACTTACAGTACCGGCCAAAAGTATATCCCTTTCGATTTTTCGAGATAACTTGTTTTAAAGTGTAGAATTCTTTATCAAATCATAATATGTTTTGGTGACAGGTACAACTTACTAAACAAATAACTTTTCATCAAATAATGAAAACAACAATTTGTGAAATAGTAATTTTAATTAATTTAATTTTTTTATAATGGCTTTCTGCTGTTGTTCATCTCGAGCACCACTGATCTTTGTCATAATGTAAAACAATAAAATATAACGATAAAAACAATGACAGGGACACAGGAAAAAACAAAAGAATCATAAAAGCGCGAGTTTCAAAAAATTAATAAAAAATTAAAAAATCATGATGTATCTTGTCAAACCTTATTACATTTCACGGTACAAAGTAAATAAAATTTTAAATGCATTTGATGCACCTACACAAAAAATTATGCTCAAAATATTTGAAAGGTGATATACTTCTGACCGGTACTGTACATCTTTTGTTAAAAAAACAAAAAAACGAAGATTTTGTAACGTGTATATAGAAAATCTTTTAAAAAATATATACATAAAAATAAAACAATACATGTATATTATATGACAAATATGTATATAAGAATATATCGTAAGTTTCGTTATCTTCACGATATTTAGAACTACGTGAATAATAATTGAACATAATAGGATACAATTAACAAAAAAAAAACTATGTCGCCTCTCTCTTGACTATTCAAAGTGAAATTTAAGAATCCGAGCTTGAAGTTCGTCAATCTTGCGATCAGATCGAGAAGCGGAAGGACAACGCTCGATGTCGCCCGTTGTCTATTCTCGCGTTCAATTCAAATTCAAATGCCTCGTGTCGTAAATTGGAAGTGCGCGTTGAAAGGTCAACTGGCCGTGGCACCAAAGGAAGAGCGGCACACGCTACGGCCGGAACGGCGAGACGACGGATTTTTCCGAGTTGGTTGATAGACGCGACACCTATTTTCCGCTCCGGCTCCATAAACCACCTGGCGAGAGAGAGACCATTGAGATGGCCATTGAGCGGCTGTGACGCGATTTCTCTCTCTCCGCGCGCGCGCGTGCGTGAGCTCCGCTATGCATCTCTCGTCGCGACGAATGAATACGCGACCTTTCCTCCCCGTTGCACAACGACGGCCAACTCTTGATAATAGAGCCACATCCTCGATGCTCGTGCACGCGCGCGCGCGCGCGCGCGAGCGCAAATGCGGAGATGCGGACAAGTACACATTTAGCCGCTTGGTCGTCTGAATAACGATTTATAAAACACTCGATGACGACAACGACGACGAGACGGCAAGTCATAGAACGTCGGTCATTCTCGGCCTGAGCTCATTTACGAGCGTTATTTGCACGCAAGGCGTCCGCGATCCCGTCGAGAGTTCATCAGACAGTTCGCACGCGAATTGTTTTTTTTTTTTTTTTTTTTTTTTTTCTTATCACGAGTGCGCATGCATCTATTACGATCTAGCATTGTTCGACGAAGTGTTATTACACAATCAGAGAAATAGCTACGTTATGTTTTTCGGAATCGATTACGATCAAAGTAATTTCAATTTTCAATTCGTTGTTTTATCGTAACAACAACAAAAAAGTACAAAAAATTTCTAATTATAGAAGTACGTAATGAATTAATTATTTCGACAATAATAATGTGTTGATTACACCTTTTTCCGTCATTCTTCTTTTATCGCTCTTCGGTTTTTTCCGTTTTTTTTTTTTTTTTTCACAGACGTCATTCTTCTCTTCTTCACGCGGCCGAGGATAGGGTCAGTCGGCGTTAATGAACGATAATAAATACGCATGTGCCGCGGTCTATGCTAATTCGACCGAGCGACGTATGTCCGTGGCAATGCGCGCAACATATCGCAGTCTACGGCGGCGATTGGCTCGCGATAGAAGAGGTGATTTGCGCACTTTGACCTCCGTCGTAAAAATCACCGAGTTACCGTTCCCCTGCAGCTGCTACGGATGCAAATGCTCGTCGTTCTACGAACGTTCCCGATTGCCGCATCCGTTCGGACCGACCGCTGCGTGCGCGCGTTTTTGATTCTCGCGGATGATTATTATTATTATGCCGGTCGATCGACGTGTTTTCGTGCCGTCTCGCGGCATGTCAGATCGAGTCAAATGTGACTTCGGGAGAAGGCAACTTTTTTTTTTTTTTTAAGCTTTCTTTCGACGACAGGTGATCGGGATCTAATCCGGCTTGCACCGGTCGCTGATGGCAATCGTTCGGTCGGAAAAGGTCACGTTTTGCAAATCGGAGGAATGCGCGGGCCGAAAGTTATACGAAAATAACTCGGCAACGTGTGTGTTACATATTTATGAGACTTACACTTATACGTAATATACTTACTTTTAACACACACAGACAGTTTTGATGCAACTTAGAATGTACCTGTCATCGCTGCACTACAAAACGAATGTTTTCCCGAAGATATTTAACATTAGATAGCAGTGATACATTTAATCTCTGGCGTTTTCTTTTATTGATCGATCGTAGAAGTGTCTTGGTTACATGACACGCGCACTATCGTCACTTGTTGTGTCTTATCTCGCGGAACTTACTATCGTCACAGTATTATTGCTTTACAGCGTATCTATATTATGTTCGATAACAATTCGCAGGCGACGGAGTCGTGATCGCACAAATTCGCTGGCGCGATCCGCGCGCGCGCGCACGCACGATCTTTGCGCGGGCACAATTCATCCTCGTGGCCGTTTCTCCGGATGAGGCGTGTGTGTTATTTGACATTCGAAACTCGATGCACGCCGCCGCCGTCGCGCGCTCATTGTAAACGACGGGATCATTATGGTTAGAGATACAAAACGCACGGCACGTGACTCCGCTCCTGATTAAAATGTTAATCAGCGCTTCGGTCGCTCCTTTTTTTCTTTTTCTCTCTCTCTTTCTCTCTCCTCTTTCCTCCTCTTCCCTTTCGTCTCTCTCTCTCTCTCTCTCTCCTTCCCTCTCATATCCGATACCCTTTCAATAACTCAGTCTCGGGTCCCGGTGAATGAGAGAGCCGCCCCCGTAGGTCCCCGTGCGCCCATACGCGTCTCCGGTTACCTCTGTGGATTAATTATGGGGGTAGATCAAAAGAGCATGCGACCACAAAGCCGGTAATGCAACGGGTGGTCCGTATTCAAAACGTGCGCCTCTCATGTTTGGACTCGGTCGAGGTCTTTCGTGAAAGCGAAATATGTTCATATCTCGCCGCTTGCGCGTGTTCCATCCGTGAAGGTAAGAATATATGAAGATAGAGCCCGCGGGGATGAAGCTCGAGGAGAGTAAGGCAAACAAAAAAAAATTCTAGTAAAACGAATACGATCATTTAAGATGGCGACGATTAATAATTTCACGGAATTGGCGCTCACTTCACGTAGCCATTAAAAATCCAACTATTTTCCTTTATGTATAACTCAAATCGAAGCAATGCCTTGGTTGCAATCACGTTCATGTTGGAAAAATATGTGATGCTAACTTTAAACTAAATTTGATTATTCACGATGGCTGCAAAATCTCTCTCTTTCTCTTCATCTCACTGGTTTCGTACGAACGAAAAACGCCGACATGTCGCCGCTTTGCGTCCTTGATAATACTCTGAGCTCCCTCCATATATTCTTACCCCCGTGGTTTTATCTACAAGAATATTCTCTTTCTCTCTCTCTTTCTCGCGTTTTTTCGTCTTCTCTGTTCTATCTGTGTTGTGCAAGATTGGGATCGAGAAAACCGGTTGAGACGAGAAACTTTAATCTCTCGCTTTAACGATTACCGAAATCGCTGATAATGTGACATGTCGACGTAATTGCTGATGTTGTTTCTCTCGCTGCGTTGTTATCGCGAAATTCCTGATACTAAAAATATAAGCGATAAGAACAAAAACCGAAGCTGTTTAGTAAGCAAATCCGCTGATCGACGTTATTGTTATATTTTTTTCATGAAAATAGAGAAAGAAAAAGAAAATACAATAACTCGATTATGTCAATTATTTCGACATTGACAAATCATTTTTTTTGCTAATGCGCTTCTCTTTTCTCTAATTCTAAATATTTAGTAATGTTTTAAATTTTCTAAATATTTTAATATACCTAAACATTAAGTAATTCCTATTGTTTAAACAAACTACGTGATTTTCGAAATAAATATACAAACAACACATGAAATAGCAAATATCTGTATCTCAAGCAGTAACTTGTACATTTATTTGTGATTAATTACTTCTTTACGCAAATTGCACGAGAAGCGTCAGTGTTGCGGTTTTGCGTATTTATAACGACTCTCAACCTCTTCTTTTCGCGCTTCGGACGCGATTACATTAGAAAGACTTGAGAGTCGATCAAATGCCCTTGACTTTTGGGTTATCGCCGGAGGTCGCGGGGTCTCACTGATACGTTGCGGGAGAGTGGGACGAAAAATTGTTACGAGCGAGAGCTCTTCTGCATCGAGCGGATTTAAATGCGCCTCGTATATAAGTTACAGAAATTCCCTCGATGACCCCCGGTTCGTTGCGCATCGAATGTCAGAACGTAATTAATCGGGTTAATTTCCCTCTGCGTCCCTTCTTCTCAGTGTCGCCGCGCTGCTTTCGCTAGAATTTTTTGGGCACGCGCGTTGAATAAAAAGCACGGTGATAGGATTTTTGTGTTAGGCTTCGCGCGTTCCTTTTCGTCCGCTCTCTCCGAGACGGATTTGTGTACATCTTTTTTTTTTCTTTCTCTCGATTTTTTTGCGCGGATAAAACTCGGCGCGTATCAAGCTCCGAGTAACCGACATACTCTGTGTTCCGCGCTTGGACAGTACATATCCTTCAGCGGGATTCGCACTTCTCGGATTAAACGGGATATTATTTTTGCCGTGCGCGCGGCGGCAAAAGCGAAAAGTCGCGGTGTGTGCGGTATTTTTGAATTTTTTAAATTCCACACAGAGAGAGAGAGAGAGAGAGAGAGAGAGAGAGAGAGAGAGAGAGAGAGAGAGAGAGAGAGAAAGAAAAAGAGAGAGAGAGTCGCCGTTGACGCTGAGCGTCGGCGTACATATACGTGCATGCGTTACTCTGTTACCCGACGCGAGAAAGAGTTCGGAGTCCTATATTTTCAACGCGCATCCACGCGCGCTGCAGTTTCGCATCGTTGCACAGTTAGCACGCGAATCCTCAAAGGCGTTGTTAAACCGTGCGTTTTGTCATAAATATCTCGCAGTCTTTTATCGCGACAAAGAGAAACGCGACGAGAAAATTTTTCTAAAAATATTAAGTAATTTTTATTTTTCCAGATAAAATATTATAGTTGCACGTGAGAGAACGTTTTAATTTCAAAAAGAAGTTTTTTTTCTTTATCGATATATGCCTCTTGTTTAACGTTTATTCTATTTTATTTTTTCTCTCGGTAAAATAACTGTTTTCTTTTTTTTCGTTTTCAAAAAAATTTGCAAGTTTATATAAATGATCTTTTTAATTCTTTCAGACGAGTCGAAGTTTCATGTGTAAGTCAAACGAGTTAAAGAGACGTTTTGAATCGTATATGAATTGCGGCGTATCGTTCGATCGTCGAATTAAAGGTTGAAGCCCAAGCCAACGGGCGCAACTCACGGGGGAGGCAAAAACCGAACCGCCTCCGGGCATATTTATAAATTCACGTCGCAGATGCGCATAATGGCGCCGATTCATGACATTTGATTAGAGCATTGTCGCGACTCACCGCACGCCCTCCGCGGACGACCGATTCGACTCGATTTCTCCCGCAGTTTTCTCCGTTTAAGTGAGCGCGCCTGCAAATCGCAACCCTTGTTATAGCCGGCATCTTTTTGTGAACCGGCTGCTGAGGAAGTCTCTCTTGCGCGCATCCCTGACTTTCTCATTGAGTTGCGCGCGATCCCTAAATTCGCGCCGCCACCAGTCATTATTTTCCGATCACCGGAATTGATTTTCACGTCGACCAACTTGCAAACTCACGCAAACCCGCGTGCTCTTGAAGTTGCGCGAACAATGGGGAGCGGTCGAAGTCGGTGCACCGGGTGTCCGTAAGTATCGACCTAACAGTTCTCGGTCGGAAGATTCGAGACAACAAGCGCGATCATGCGGATGCACAGATAAATGCGGAAAATGCTGCATTTTATATGAACTAAAAATAAAATTGTAAAAATATCTTTTTGCAATTATTTTACGACATATTGATTGATTTATGCAGATCGGTAATTTGTGTGTTCACATACAAATAGTTGTTGAGTCTAGAAGAAGAAAACAATACTACTGTGTTAAATTAATGAAATCGGCTACCGTCCGTTTTTTTTTGTTTTTTTTTCAAAGGATGGACTGAGAAAGAGCATTATTGCATCAACTCGCGTAACAAGGCGCGCTTGATCGGTGTAATAGTTCTTAGTTAGCGCGCATCGACGGCCACCGACGGCGATTAATTTATTTCAATCATCCACAAGTCATAAAAGTTTCTTTCGTTGTCAGAATGATGACTCGCTCTTTCTCTCTCTCTTTTTTTCTCTCTCTCTCTCTCTCTCTCATTCTCTCTTCCTTTCTCTCGACTGGACTAGTAGGACTTTCAACCAGACCGAGCTGCGAAGTCCAGGACGGTGCAACTGGTTATTAATTCAATGATATATTCCGATCCCTCGTCACTGGGGGCCGATGGTGGCGCTCTCTCTCTCTCTCTCTCTCTCTCTCTCTTCATCTATCCATCTATCTCTATCTCTCTGTCTTGTTGTGTTGCTTCTTTCTCTCTATTCATCTATCTATCTAGTTATCTATCTCTCTCCATCTATCCATCCATCTGTGTCGCTCGTCTCTCTGTCTCTTGTCCTTTGCTCTCCTTCTTTCGCTCTGTCCTTACATCTCTTCTTTCTTTATCTGTCCCATCAAGCCCCTGCCGTTTCCTAACAGCGTATCCTCGCGTTATAGTTGGGGTGGTCGTATCGCCCGCGGGTTGGTAACGAGGTTACGGACTCATCTCCTACTCGCCCGACAACTTGGGCCCTCGGTTCATCAGGCCACAATATTACTAATCAGCGCGAGGATTGGCTTGGTCGCTAAGTGCTCCCAGGATTACCAATTCACAATGGCACGTGGTGATGGCCGCGTATAGCGCCTCATCCGAAAACAATGCGGAAAATGTCGTGGGAGACATCGTTTAAGAGACTGCGACAGTTTCAAGATTTCGTTTATGTTAATTAAATATATATCACTCGTAAATGAATCAAGGAGTATAATTGTGTTTGTATGTAATATTGTATGCTTTTTTCTTCTTAAATTTGTTTTCTTTTATTTTAACTGTATTAATTGAGATTTCGATTCTTTTAAACTATGATTTTTTTTCTTTGAGATTCCTCTTCTCGCGAAGAGGATAATGCGCAATTAGGTCGCGCGATGATTGTGCGCGATCAGGGCGTGGCAGTAATGCAACCTTAATGAATTGCCACCATGAGGATCGTTAGACATAACCCACTAGACGGATATCCAGGCCGTTCAACAATCAGATTACACGTCGGCTAATTATAACGCATTGCGCGCCGGTAATTAATAATCGACTTCGGGATTCGGTCGAGGCGCCTCTCTCGTCCTCCGAGTTTCCAAGTGTGCCTCCTCCTCCAAAGTCTCTCATCAGCGGCTTTGCAACCCGATGTTGCTCGAGATCGCGTTGTATCTCGTCGCGAGTAATCTAAGAAAGTTGCACGCTGCATGTCGCGAAACGCTTCTCGCTGCGTTCTCGGATCGATGTTCCGTCGACGAATTATTATCGTCGAGGCGCAGCAGTCCGGGAACTCAACAGAGTGGTTAATCGACGCTTGACAGCTATAACAGCATTGATATTGGTCACGACATTTAATAATCATCAACATTTCGTTCACAGATCCTCAAAATTGAGAAATTTTATCGTTACGTTCTTTATATATTCTTGTGCATGTCATTGTTTTTATGCGTCTAAACAAAAACAAAGCATTTTAATAAGGACTTCTCAAGAGCAGAGAAAATTGATCACTTACTTGATTATCGTTTTTGAATCTACATACGAACTATATAATACGGTTCGTGACTTTTATCATGTTGCAAAGACGTATTATTCGATCTGCAACCGTCTATTAAGCGAGTTGTATTCTATTGTTTGAAAACAATCGTAAAGAAGCGTCTTTTTGCACGACAATCTCGATGTCAACAACTCAATTATGTTACAATCAACGCGTCATTGACTCCGACCTGATACCACTGACCTATTTTTCTAGCGTTTTTGTCACGTTATCTCGTAAGTTGAGTTTCTTGTGAGGTGTGCGTGGTCACCACGCGCGTTCGAAGTGAAACTCTCGAAATTATAAACATAATTGGAAATTCCTTTTCAACGAAACACTTTTTCAATGTAATATAGCAATATATATTATTTGTACTAAATTTCTTTTCTATTTTCTTATAAGACATTTCTGTCGACGATTTTTCATTGTTATTGAAACAGAGCGTTACCTAAATACTACTCGTTAATTCTCTCTCTGCACAAGAATCAAGAATCTTTTTTACAAAAGAATCGAGTCAACCGGCTGTTTCTGCTGACGGAAAAAAGCGGTATTATTTATTTTTTTTATAATTTGCATTTATATTTCCTTATAAAACACTTCTTTCCACATGCTATTGTTCGGAAGTGTCCGTTCTCTCATCTTCCATCTCATTATCCAATATAGAGACTATTGGTTTGTGAAATATGATACATACAAACAGTTGATTGTAGATTGTTTAAATATCTGCACGGAAAAAAAAAGTTTTGCTATTATATGGTCAGCAAGGAAAATGGTTGAGTCTACGAAATTGTTTGTTTCATTAACAAAATGTTTTGTTGACAAAACAAAAATCTCAATAACCTTAACAAATGTTTTTTTCGTGTGACGAATACTGAGGCGATTGTGGTTCCTGATTTGGTAGTAGACACTGCAGGATTGGCCGTTTCTTCTCATTCCTAGCGCGTTTGTTCGTTATTCCTAATACTCATCTCGTTCTACCGCGCTTTCCCTTTACCCTATCTTCAGCGTTTCAATTTTTCGTTACTACTCAAAATCAACTTGCTCTACCGTGCCTAAAAAAGTTTCACTTCAGTAAAACAGAAATCACGTCCGTTAATTTTGGGAGCGCGATTCGAAGCTGCGTGACAACAAAGTCTTTCGAGACGCGGTAATTCGAAATTCCAACGAGTAGTGGAAAAGGGCGAACTCGGCGTAGAAGATATGGGCGCGCGTCACATGGGAAGCGATTTCTTCGCAAGTCGGCTCCGAGAGAGATTTACAGCCGTCTATTCTCCGCGCGGACGATTTCGCGCCCGCCCCTCGCCATTGTCCATAGCCCCGAGACCATATCTCCTAATGACCGCTTATTAATATCGGACACTCCCACCTAGCACCTTCGGTGCCAACGTATTTATGACTCGTCATTTGTTTGCCGAGGAGGGGGTTTTCGCCTGTGCCGTTCGCGTAATCGTGAACGGTCACCATTTACGCGCGCGCGTACAAGGAGACGAAACGGTGGCTGAATCCCGTCGTTCTGAAAAGAACTAATCGATAGTTTCCGTCATGTCCGTACTTCCGTTGCTTTCTCCCATTTTCATCGAGATTTCGCGCGTTAATAATTACGCGATATAATGAGAAAAAAATCTATCCGATCAAATCTTTGTGAAATATAATCCGAATGTCTTTCGATCTAAATCTAAAATAATAAATTTATAATAATAATAAAAAACACAACTTGTTTTTCAACAAAAATCCGTGTCGAATACGAAATCAAACCAACTGTTTTCGAAGTGGAAACGAATAAAATCGGCTCTTGGTTCTCGACGTTTCCCGCGAATTGCACGCAGCGTATCTCTCGTATGCGCGTTTTTCAACGCGCGCGCAAGTTTCTTCATCTCTACACCTAATCGGCATCAGCCGTTTTATAACGCCGTCTCTCTCTCTCTCTCTCTCTTTCTCTCTCTCTCTTTTTAACCGCGAACTTGTTTCCGGCAACACGTCAACGCAAAAGATTGATATGAAAACAGCCTTTATGGCGGTGCGGCCGCGATTAATTATTACCTAGTAGGTGCTGCGTTATTACGGCCGGTTGCTGCAATATCGATCAATTTCTCTCTACTTAATGGCGATGGCTAGCGCCCGGTCTGGCACTAATGGCGTGGCAAATGTATGGCTTGCCAAGTTTCTTCATCTTTTTTTTTTCCTCTTTTCCTCAGCATCGCGAACGCTGCTGTGCGCTCCGCGCGTAGCGTTTTGTTCGATCGTCTCGCGATTTTTCTCGCCGCTTGGTTACAAGCCGAGAACTTCTGCTTGGTCAGGGTGCAAACACGACCTCGGTGCCGTGGAATTGCGTAACTCTCTCTCTCTCGCCTGTCCCATCTCGCGCTATACGTCGCGCTTGCACAAGCGCGATCTTTGTCCTGTGACGTTTCCCTTCTGTTCTTCCTCTTTAACTAAGCGGCGACTGTATTACATCACGTTTAACTCTTAGACTCTTCAGATTGAAATCGGACCTTGCTTTCTTCTTATCGCTGGATTAAGAGAAATAATAACAATCTAAATAACGATTCTTGAATACACGTTTGCAGGAATTATGTAAGAGTGAGTGCGATATTTATCCTGTGTGTGATTATTCATTTTATTTTTTCTTCGAATCGTTTCAAAGTTCTATCGTTCAAAGGTTCTCCTCGACGTTTAAACAAACGATATGATGACACTTACCGATGATATCGCACCGTTTTATTGTTTTTGTCCAATCCAATTTCTTGCAATTTACATCGCTGTGCAAATTTTATCTAGCTAACAGGATAGCATATAAGATTATATTCATTCATTATGAGATATTATTCATTTCGTCAATCAGTTGTGCCGAGCAAAAATTATATAACGCCCCGCGAAGTATCTCGAGTTATTTGCCACTGTTCACGTTAACCGATTGTCACCTAATCGTTATCGCGGCTGTCGGTGGCACATTTGCGGTTCGCCATGAATTAACGCTGGCAACACGCTGCTCGTTTCGGGTGTCCCGGCCGTTAAGCTTTTTTAAATTAGCTTTTTACGTCCGAGCGTGTAGGTGCGCGTCGCCGGTAGAAGAAAACGAGAGAAGAAAGAATAAGAGAAAGAGAGAGAGAGAGAAAGAAAGAAAGAGAGAGAGGATCCGATTGGGTAGCAAAGCAGCCCGTGCGTCATGGCCGAGTCCGTGTAATCGGACTAAATTGGATAATGCATATTTAGAATGGTCTAAAAAGAAGCGAGATGCCCGAATGCATCGGGGGGTAAACGTTATATGGAGTAGACACGTGGGATTTGTGGCGAGCAGAAGAAAGGAGGGAGGCAGGTTTTAAAGGTCCTCCTTGACCTGCTCGAGAGAGGCAGGACGTCGTGCCCGCTTTCGACGTCGTTTTCGCTCCTCAAAGGAGCGTCGTATACGCGTGCGGTTATTACACTAAATAGTGCTTTCAATCATGCCGGAGTCTCAAGTACTTTTTTGCGCGCTTAGAAGTTTAATTTTCCAATTTTTCGAAATGTTTCCATGAGTGATCGATCCCTTGTACCAATAAAGTACACGTTGCGTGAAGTGAAAACTTTAACGACGGGAATTACATTTTTTGTCTCAAGATTGTTTTTGAAAATATGCCGATTTGCGTTTCTCGGATGAATAATATCGGAAAGTTATAACGGAAGAAGGGAACGGACGCACGAGATGACTTCATTTGTGTCGAATCCTGATAAATCGCGTACGCGCGGGAACGTCGTGTCACGCGATCGAGTGCCGCGCGTTCCACTTAGCGCCGTCAAAGCTGCTGCTGCGCTCCTTTAGCCGTTCTTCTCGCGCGCTCGCAATAAGTGCCACATAAGCTTCCCAATCACTTCCCATCTTTTTTCCTCGCGCGTTGCGTTATCACCGACGCATTTAGCGTCGCTCATTATGGGGCGGCCGAGGCGCGATAGAGCGCTGAGTTATGGCGCCGATAAAGCGAACGGCTTGGGCATGCTTTCTCGCGCTTCTCCGGGATAAACTATAATTTTTCAGATCTAGATAGTCGATTATTGGCCATCTTCAAAGATTCTCGGCTCGTATATCGCTCGCGAGACGTGTCCCGAGTTTTCTTCGTTTTAACATGTCGAGTGTGTCTGGCTGAAAGAAAAAAAAATACTCGCTAGAGTCTGCTCTGTGCTCGAAAGACGTTTTTTCAACGGTCATCATATCTCTTTGTAGTCACTAATGACGTCTTCGGTAGTCATATATATATTACGGTTATAAATAAAGCTGTATTTATATCGTGTAAACTCTATCTTGATTTATTAAAGAAGAACATATGTGGCTCCACATATATCGAATAAAATAGAAAAATCTATTTAACAAACTGTCAGATAAAAAAAAGAAAGAAAGAAAAAAAAACAAGACGCAGAGAATGGAAAGGTCTAAGTTGTTTCTAAGTCTCTTTTCTCGACGCAAATATTCAAGTACACATACGAGTTCGTTCGAAACATTTAATTTCTCTTAAGGTATTATCCTCACGTCCTTGCGGGAGAGACGGAGATAGTTCCATTCCACTCCAATCGAGAAAGTGGCAACGTTCTGTGTTATTTTAATCGCTCGTTTTCTGCGTTATTTTAATTGTTACTAAAAAACTGTACGATACAGGCGTCTGATTTTTTACACATATTTTCTTTATAGTTTAAAGAAGCTGTAGTAATATTTTTAGCCAAATTTAAAAATTTTAACTCTAGATATTTAGGTAAATGCACGTGATTTCTTTCCCCTATCACTTCCACGTTAAATCATGAAATTTCGTTTTCGATTTTCTCAAAAACTGTACGATACAAAAATCTGAAAAAAATTCAGGGGTTTATAAATCAAGTTTTTAAATACATTGTGTAAAAGTTTAAAGTACAACTAAAAATTAGAAAACAATCGAGGGTAATACCTTAAGACGGAATTAAACAACACATTAATTCACGCGCGAGATATTTACGGTCTCATTTTGGCCGGCCGCTTAAACCGTCGAGGAGCAAATGGCTCTTTCGCAAGTGCGTTATGAAGCGCGCGAATTCCTTCTCTTTTCGACGTGTGCAACGGCAATGAGACACAAATATCCGGAAGCACTTAAAGCGATTCATATTTCATGTGTTCGGGCGTCGTCGTCGCTCGTGCTATTGATTAAAAATCGTCGATTCGATATCGATATCGATATCGGTCCGGCCATTACATATATAGACCTCTCCAATCTCCCTCGTCAATGTCGTCCGTTGTTGTCGGCAGTCGAGGATAAACGCGAAATCGATCCGCAATTCGGAGGATCGGAAAGAACACGCCGAAGATAATGGCCGCATTTCCTGCTACGAATTCTCTTTGATTTTCTGCCACTACGTATTTCGCGTGATTATTCTCTTTGCGGCTGATCATATACGCCGCGTCAGCCTGCCTGCGATCCATTAATGATTTCAGCGACCGGAACGCGACTGCCCGTTTAAAATTTTCATCGGCCCTCAGAGCGTGATATTATACATGTGGCGCGCTCGCACGCTCTTGTGTGTCGGTACTTCACAAATATACATATATACACGCGTACAATTAATTCACACGATTTCGTGGATTGTCATCGTAATTATCGAATCATCGAATCTTGTCTTTCTCAATATTATATTAAATAATAATGTAAAGCGCCCAGCATTTTCTCTCTTTAAATTCTAATATTGAATTCAGGACTATATTAACGGGCAACGCATTATTTACACAGATCTCTAGAGCTGTGCTATCACAAGATAAATGTTATTCACCAAACTTAAATTTTTAATAGAGACAAAAGAAGAGAGAGAAAGAGAGAGAGAGAGAAGAACTTTAACAGAATTTTAAAATTCTATATATATTGAAGATATATAAAAAGTTTCTCTCTCTCTCTCTCTCTCTCTCTCTCTCTCCCCCTTTTACATTTATATCTAACGTTTTTTTGCAAATCACTCTACGTGTCTACACATATATACATACGACGGAGCATGGTAGCTGTCTCGTATTAAATTTCGGATAATGCTGAGAGTCCGTTCGCGGAGTAATTAATGTGCCTCCGGGGATCCGGTCAAGGAAAACGGGGAGCGGGGGGAGTCATGAGCGAAAGAAAAAGGCAACGAGAAGGAAGAAGGAAGGGAGCCCGGTCACGGATTGGTTTTCTCACAGTGAGCAAGCAGTTCGTCCCGTGGCTGAAAACCGGACATCTGGACACAGGACAGCTGCGCCGACCACAACAGGGTCGTGTCGCGGAAGGCAGGGTTTCACGGGGGTGAAAACTGTGCTCATCGCCGCGCGGTCCGATACACCGCCCCGTCGTACGTGCCCCACATATACTTAGACGGGGCCCGCAATACACCACGTTAGGTTACGTAGAGGGCCTGTCGAGCAAATCGCCGACGCGGGAAATGCGGAATCTTGCGTTGTGGATTCCTAAAATCGTCGTCGGGCGCGCTCATGGACGGAACTTTCTCCCCCCTCCTTTCCCCCATGTTATTGTCGCGTTGCGGAAGTGCCTCGTGTCTTTTCCCATTTCGAGGTTACACAAAGAATCTCTGACATCAAGGGAAAAAGGGAAGGGGGAGGGGGCATTATTGACTGTCGAGCACAGGTATCGATATGCGTATCGAAAAGAACACGAGGGCTCTTTGTTCGCAGTATCGTTTGCGCTCTCTTCGAGCCGCACTGACATTAAATTTAGGAGATATTGATAATTATGATCGCAAATACTCGAATTTAAACATCAATATAAATGTATGTATTATAAATTTTAAATCGACAAAACAATTAGATGTAAATGCTAGAAAACATATATTTTAGCTAATCAGTTTTCTTTGTTTTTTTTAACACAGATGAGACAAACTATAATGCTCGTTGCATTTTGGCGTGCAATAGCGAGGCGATCAAACGAGATTGGCAGCATTCAGAGTGCGAAGTATCTCCGTCGCCACGGTGACGTAAAACTAAATCGTAAGGGAAACGCTATTTTGAGACGAAAAAGAACGCTTCTGTGAGGAGAACGGGAGAATCCGAAATCTGACACGAACCAACACGTGGTTCCTGAGTAAAGTGGCACTCGGCACTTCGCCCCAGGCTTTCTGGACCCCATCGACTGCCACTCACCCTCCCGCTCTCGCTGCAACGTGCGATGCTACACTTTCTCTAGCTAGTAGCCACTTGTCCACCCGCATAGGAAGACCGGTAAGGTGTCTTCCTAAGCATCTTTTATGCAATTCTCGCTCGCAACCCCCCGACCAGGTACCTGTCAATAGCGGAAATGACAGCGGTCATTTCCACTGATCGACATGTGGTAAAATTTATTTATAATTAATTGTAATTACCAGCAATTTTCTTGCTAGTTAAAAACATATGAGTATAAAAATTATAAAAAATATCGAAGTGTAGAATAATAATATAGAAACGGATCAGAGCGACCAGTTTTTCCATAATACAGTTCTACTGAAGAGCTTGTTAGAATTTGCACGTACGTACGTATTAAAAATTTTATTTACGATAGGAAACAATTTCAAACGCGTATTCTTCAAAAACTTTTTGTATAAAAGAAAGTTTTAATTTTGCAAAAGTTTCAATAGAATGTTTTCTAAAATAATCGTTATCGATTTACTAGTGACGACAAAGCACTCCGATTTATTCATTAATAACGTTTGCATCATTCTAACATTGCAACATTTTCTTATCGATATCTACATTGAATATGCACGTGACGTTGTGACCGTCGTTTTTGTGATCGCAATGGAAATTTCCGTCTCATTGATGATATCAGTGCTGAATGTACGTGGTTTTTTATTAATTTAACGAGGCGTTTATTCAACTAAGTCGTTTATTTAGTTGTTTTGAGACGAATAATCAAAAACTTTGCGTTTACAATCACTGCTTTTGTTTCTCTTTTATTTTTTTCTCTTCTTTCATCGATTTTTA
This sequence comes from Pseudomyrmex pallidus, assembly GCA_014825455.1. NCBI lineage: Eukaryota > Metazoa > Arthropoda > Insecta > Hymenoptera > Formicidae > Pseudomyrmex > Pseudomyrmex pallidus. The sequence continues at coordinate 69,977 of QVNV01007226.1, read as the reverse complement.
AATATCTAAAACTTTTCATACGTTAACCCATACGATAACTCGTACGTTGAACGCGCAGCATTCTGAATCAGGTAACCACTTCCTCGTGGTAAGTTCGGACAGGTTACTTGTCCTCCGAGAGGCAACGCGCGCCGCGATGGTTTTTGTTCGAAAACAGCACGGACCAGTCCTTCCTCGCGAAGTTCCCACCCTTAATGGTGGACAGTGTCCAGCTCGTGTGGACTAGGGCAATTACGGGAGCAGGCTCCAGAAGGAGCGCGGCCAAGAGTCCCGCGACGTGGAAACTAGTTTTTCTCTAGAAGAAGCGTCCCGGAAGCGAAGCGTGCCCTGCGCTCAACACAAAACTCGCTTTTGGATTTTGATTATCACGAAAACTCGATCCCCGGGGTCCCGAATCCGGACCCCGAATTCCCTGGGATTCCCGCGGAGAGGAACGTGTGTAACGTGTCGCGCGTCCGAGAAAGTCACCGAAAACCCCGCCGAGGTCACGGGGTACGGTACGAGAGGTCACAAACGGCTGTTTCGCTCTGCCAGTTCGACGGTCGAACGGTTTTCTTCGGTCTCGGCGAAGACGAAGGCGATCGCCCGCCATTGTGCACAAACTCAAGTTCTAGCAAAAATTAAATTTATCAAAAGCAAAGTACAATATAAAGTGGTTATCGTCAATCGTGAAACGGAAATATTGTATTTTCGAATCTAAAAGATTTTATATCTTAAAATTCATTTTATCAGATTTTGGACGATATTCTTGAAAAAATAAGAATATATTTTCAAAAACTAAAAATATATTCTTTGTTCGCAGTGATAATTACATATTCGTTTTTCCGCTATTATAAACCCGTTGCAGTGTTGTTGCATACATAATTACAATATTATACCGCAGAAAATACAGTGCAGTGTATATACAGTAATATATAATATAATTGTGTTTATAATAGGCGAAAAAGTAGTGAAGTGACTAGAAGCGAAAGACTTGGTGAATTTAGAAAAAAAGTATTCATCAATAAGTTACGTAACTTAATCATTTTTGTGTTTTATGTCCAATCTATTTGTATATTATTTTTGTGTTTCAAACTTTACTATCAACACTGAAAACGTCTGTGATATATGTAATGTGAACTTCAGACGTCAGAACTCTGGCAGTGAATTTTGAAATACAGCTTATGTCTACGCTTTTCGATAGTTTTACTCCTATTGCACAAATACCAAGTTGCATGTTTCAACGTAAGTCAGTTTTGTCTTTCATGTTTTCTTCTAAGACAAAAAATGACGATTATAAGAAAGCAACTCGCTCTAAATGAGAAATTAATAAAAGATTTAATTTCTCATATCTACGATAGAGGAATTAATTTTTCTATTAATTTTATAAAAAATTATTCTTTTTATTAATATATACATGCTCATTTAGATGAGCTCGCTTCTTCATATTAATTCTTCCTATTTATGAGGAATTAATTAAGACAATTAATTCCCCATAGATAAGATTGCAAGATTTTCTTACTGCTTAGAAACATCTAATTCTAATAGCAGATATGTATTGAGATCAAGGAGAGATATTATTTATCAGCATGCACACCTTAATTAACTTTATATTTTAACTCTTTTGTAAATCTTAAAACGTTTTAATTATTTAGTCAATATTTATATAAAAAATGATAATTATATACACAGAGTTGTAAGAAAAATTATTCAATCAAAAAAGATTCAGTAATTTCTAAGAGTGATTCAGTTGTAGGAAATATATTAATTGATATATTTTCTATAACTAAATCACTCTTAGATTGAAAATTTCTGAGTATTTCAATATAATAGAGAAAATATAATTTCGGAAAAAGTAATATTACCTGAAGAATCTAATTAATAACGAAGTTGTGTGCTTTGAATTACATAATTTACAGTGAAAGTTGTTCTGATATGAAAAAATCTTTTTATGATAGAAACTTTTTTTTTATTTTTTAGAATCAGTTTATTAACCGCACTGATTCAGGCATAAAATCTCCATTTTTATTATTTCTTTCAAATATTGGTTTACAATTCAAGAAAAAAAGAAAACAAATTAAAAGAAGTTCCGAAGTGTAACAGACTTGATACCTCTAATCTTTTAAAACACGTGAAAGATTAAAAGCTTTGGTTTGTCATTCTTATTTTAATTTACTACTTCTAGTAGTGTTTTATTAAAAAGTTTTATATCTATGTTTATGTAAATAATTTTTTGTTTTGTGTTATATATTGTTTTGGAATTTTTATTTTACAGAACACACACTTTTAAATAAATATTCTCTCAAATGTAACGCTGCGCTTCAGAATTTTAAAAATGGAAGAATATTCACACATTTCGATATGCTGTAAGTAAAGCTGTGAAATCAAAGTTTAATTGTTTGCGAATAATCAATTTTTTTAATCTTTCCCACAAATGTAAGAAATGTAATTGTAAGCAAATATCAAAAACATATATTTTTTTAAATAGACCGTCAAGGTTTTGTTTATATTTTTAAACCCTTTATTTGAAATATAAAACATAATATGAGATTTTATATTTTATATTAATTGTTTTAGGAATCATATTACTGTCCACCAGCAGGCAAACAGATAGAAATGCATCGAGAAAATGCAAAATTTCTCGATAAAGTAAAAAATATTAAGTATTAAATAAAAAAGAAAACTGAATCTGTAAGTAATATCTTTCTCTAGTATAATATCCTGTTTTTTTCCAAATCAAGGATAAATCACACACACACACACACACACACACACACACACACACACACACACACACACACACACACACACACACACACACACACACACACACACACACAAACACACACACACACACACAAAAGAAGTGTAATTTCTCTCTTAAGTAATACTAATGCTGATAGTACTGTAAACTTCAAGCCTTAGAAATTAAAGGTGATATCTTGATGTTCAATGATTATTCAACTTTATATATATATATATATATATATATATATATAATAACACTAAAACAATAGCACTTCTCAAAATCATATTTTTGTTTTTTAATCCCATGATTTCCAAATATTTGACTGTAAAAATAAAATGGAAAATTATATAATAAAAACACTCTCCACACACGCGCGTGCAACATAATATATATACATACATACATATATATATATATACACACATATGTGTGTGTTCTTATTACTAATCTTTAGAGAATTTTCCTCTTAAAGTATGAAAATGTGGCGTCTACTTTAGTACAGAGCATATTAAAGTAAATGAGAACAAGTAAGTATCCTCAAAACGAGAATACAGTTTTTTTTTCAATGACACTTTTTATCGTGGTCTTTAAAAAAATGTTTCCATAAATAAATGTGGAATTTAACATGATAAACATAAATGTAGAATTATTCTCTCAGCAGCTGGTCAGCTACCGATTATATCACTTGGAGCGATATCACGTGGAAGTGTATCATTCGCAGAAGAAACGGTTATTTTCCTCAAGTCTCTTCAACAAGGACGCAGTCGAGCGATAACATTTATATGCGCAGAGATGTGATTTTATTATGATCGTAATATATAACGATCGTTAAACGCGCTTACTACATATATATATATATGTAGTAAGTTCGCGTTGAGTGACTTGCGGCGTTCCACGCGCGCGCGATACTTGCGCAAAGAAATCTGTCGCCTAAAACCACACAAACGGAATTTTCTGCGCTTGTTCGCTTATTCTTATCACATTAATTACGAGCGTCGCAACGCACAGTGGTGTCGGCCGAGTGCTTGTTGTTGATGCGCGGAGCTCGTTCTTTCTATCGCGCGCGACGCTTGTTCAATTATCATCGTCACTTTCGTAAGCGAATATATATGTTTTCGATTTTGAACCAAAAACCGCGACTATATTTGTGTTTACTTCATTTTTCAGATTCGTCGTAGAAGCTTTACGGACAAATTTTTATTTACACATAGCGAGCATGCGTGTGTTTTGCAACGTATTGCGTAAACCGTAAACATATTGTATGTCGAGGTATAAACTAGAACAAAACCATTTTTATGAATATGGATCAACTATATAGATATATTTGAATTTTAAACTATTTGAACGATGTTAAGAGTCTCTGGTTGTTTCGCTCGTTTAGAGGCAACTCGCACAGCTCATATACACGCACATCTCAAAGTAATTTGGAAATATATTATGTTATACGTCTCTATTGGAAAAACGGGTGAAGATCTAATTATATTATTCTCTTTGATATACATTGGTGCTTATCAGTTTCTGTCGGTCGGAGCGAATGTGACGCAATTCAACCGAGCGACGAGCCGCGTTTGCGAAATGAGCCGATTTTGTATTCGCGAAAGTTTCGGCGTCCCGCTGCGATTTAATCTTAAGGGCTCCCGGCGCATTGTCATTCATCGCGCGCTTATATCGTCCTTCGTGCCGGAACGAACGACTTCGAATTCGAGTCTCGGAGATATAGAAAACGGCCGTTGTCTCGAAGCTAATGTCGCGGAAGAGAATGAGGGCAGGGTGCGGTTGAAAAGGAGAGAAAAACGGGAACCGAGTCCGGATCGTGGGAGTGTATCGTTTCCTATTTAACGTCGCGGTCGGAACTTTTAAGGGCCGGCCACCCTCCTTTATTGTCGGAAACTAAAGGACCGGTGGAGTATCGGCGGAAAAGGAACGGATAAGGGAAATAGCGACAAGAAAGAGAGAGAAAGAGAGAGAACTCGTGGCCGGTGAAGTTGCGGTGAGGTTTTGTCGATGGTCAGTAGTGGTATCCTTTGTACGGACACGATGTTTGTTTGTTCCGCTCTAGGTGTCACAACACACCACTATAGACCGCAGCGGGGGTGCTAACTAGCGGTTATGTGACCACTTGCCTAGAACTCTTCGCTAGATTCGTGACAAAATAGATATAACCGCAAAAACAGTACCTCCGAATTTGACATCAAGACACTTTACGCTGTTTAAAGGTTTGGAAAATATTTTTTTTTTATTCAGAGATAATTTATTAAGAGCGTGCATTATTAGTTTTATGTGTGTGTGTGGTGAGAAATTTTTCGAAAAATTATCAAAGTTAAATAAAACATAACGTGTCTAGTTAGTTTTTTTTTTATGTGTTTTTTATATAAATATATTTTACAAACACATTAAAACCGCCAAATTCTCTACGAGTCAAATTTGTATGTTCACCAGTTTCGTTATGTCAGTTATTTGAAAAGATATACGTTGCGATCTTGCGGTTCTATTAATCGAATCGGTGGTTCCTGGGGTTTCCGGACCGTTGGCCGCGTCGCCGTTCGTAAAGTCGCAGGCCGATCACACACTCCTTCCGTTTCGGCGGTCTTGTCGCTCGCTCGCGCGCGCGCGAGGAATTTTATTTGCGTCCTAGCAAGAGATTTACTGCCTCGCGTGACAGGATATGGGAACCTTCGGCTCCGATCTCAGGGTCCGGCTGCGTAAACTTTTCGGCCGAGCGAGTAAGTTTCTCGAGAGAGCTTTCCCCCCCCCCCTTCTCTTAGCCCTTCGTACTCCCGGTTGTGTTGTCCGTGTCCGACCCCTCGGACACGGTTCATAAACATTTTAAACAAAATTCGGGAAAATCTGAATTCGCCCCGCGGGAAGGGTCCGTCGGGAAGGAAGTGACGAGAAGGGGAGAAAAAAAAAAGAAATGCGGTCCGAGCCGATTTTATACGTGTATCACCGGACGATGTCCGCGTATAAGTAGATATTACATTTATTACATGTATGATAGAAAGAGAGAGAGAGAGAGAGAGAGAGAGAGAGAGAGAGAGAGAGAGCGAGAAATAGAGAACGTTGCACACTAAATCGTATACACCTCGGACTTTGAAACTCAAGGGCAACCGCGGCGTGCGGTCGACAACTTTGCGGGATTTATTTTCGCTTCCGCTTTATGTTTCCGCTTTACGCAGACATATTTGTGCACGTAGAAAATTCTTGCGGCCTATTTTAGTGCACACACAACTCGATGATCGTTGTGGTGGATGTTAAATACTATACCGCGATTTCCATATAGATTATGCGCGACACGTGCAACAGTTTTTATTTACGTTGAAATAATAAATATTATCTTCACGTCTCGAGCGAGAGAAATTGATGAAAAGAAACAACAAGACGTTTAAAAAGAGAGAAGAAGAGAGCGGCTAAAAAAAAATGATTATTTAATCTTGTGCTCCTTGATGCTGTACACATATTGGAAAGTTCTAAAATGGTATATATTTGAGTGGAAACAAGTTTTTGTATTACCATGTCTCATCTGTTTTCTCTGTTTCTCTATTTTTCATTTTTCGATACCACCAAATGAAATAAAGCCACGCTTCGCGAGTTTTTAATGCATTTATCGACATCCGACAGTTATTTATGTCCACACGTGACAAGTATTTCAGTTTGTCCAATAGAGGGTCCGGGTCTCGGCTTTTGCCCCGAACTTTGGATCAATAGCTTAAAAGCGTGAAAGCTAAAATTTCGCTTTAACTCGAGCTATTCGCGCGCAAAACATGTGTTTCATAACTTTGCAAAAAAATTTTTTCCGTTACTCAATAATTTTAGCAATAGTTAATTTATTTTAAAAACAAAATTATTTTTTACTATATGTAAAATATATTTCCACTAATACGCTAAATACTTTTCTCACTCTTTCTGTATCAATTACGCATGATGCGTCAGACGTAATAATTGTACTAATAAAAATCAATATCTGCAATAAATACGGCGCTTGAAAAATATGTTTTGCATAAATAAATCTTAAGACGAAGAAAGGCGAAGCATTAAGGAGAAAACAGATTGCAAACTCTAATTTCGTTGTTCACGTTGTCTGAATACCGCAGTGATTGCCATCGTAGAGCGGAAAATATAATTTATTCGCGGGGCATCGCACGCGCGTCCGCGGGATTCCTAGCGATATTCCTTAGATTGATATTCTCGGCGTTGCTACCACCGAGATACCACTTCGATAATGGAGTATTGTTTTATTAATTTTACTTAGACAGGACGCGTTGCGAGATCCGTTTAAATCGCACATTGTAAAAAAAAAAAAAATATAATAACAGATTTGACATTGTCGGACTTGTGAATAAAATAATGTTTCTCTCTTTCTCTTTTTCTTATTTTCGTGATTCAATTCAGAGAAATAGTTTCTCTGCTTTGGCTTTAAAAAACCAATTTAAAAAATTGTGTGCACTTTGTGGTTAAAAAAAAAAAAAAATAATCACACAATTGTAGTCGAAAGACGAATTTTCACGGCAAACTCGGAAGTGACTGCGTCAGGTCTGGGTCTCTTTTCGCGTTATAATGATCAATAAAACGAAACTATAATCGATTTCTCGCCAATCAAACTACGCTTCGGTATAGTCAATTTGCCCGCGGTTAAGTGGTTTACATCCGGCCAACACGCCGTCGTAAAACCGTTTACATTGCACTGCTTAGACTTCTTACGCCAATTTATGCCTCGCGGGTGCACAACACCGGGGCTCTTGCGACTAGCGCGCGAGTATAGGGTACGCGCCATCGGGGTCTCGTTACCGGGCAGCGTACGTTTAATATGAGTACGCGTACGGATTGACGTCGTTATTTACCTTGCTCATTTGCTAATGTCTACCGCGCTAACGTATTGCCATCCTTTTGCGCCGCGTATGAATTTATAGATCACTGTTACCTCCGGCCGCGCATTTTTTCCACGATTATCCGTGAGCGAAAATCTATTCGCGCCGTAATCGCGACGCGATTTTGTCAATAAAGCGGTCATGTAATTAACGCGTGAATTGAAGTTTCTTAAATTTGTTAATTTGATTTCATTATATTTTAGAAGACAGATATTGCTGCGTGTTTTTGAAATTATACCGTCAGATATGCAGATTTGTCATCGTCACGAGCTTGGAGCGGGATGGCAGTCCCGCGCGCGAATTTGTGCGTTTTCCGTGCCAGAAAGCAAACGGAGTCTCGAGTAACTCGAGTCGCGTCGAATTTTCGCGAATTTACAACACGAGCGTAATCGAGTAAAATACGACGTGCGACGTTTTCCCTGTTCGCACGTAAGTCGTTTTTCCTGCTCGTTCTCGTAAATTAAACCGCAGCGACAAAAGTGCGCGCGAATGATTTTAGGCGTGTTGTCACATTTGAGAATGACACATGTATAATACATTTTCCGTCATTACATCACGATGATGCGTCAGACGTAATAATTAAAAAACGATAAAAAATCAATCTACGATAAATACAAAGTCGAAAAATGTTTTGCGTAAATAAATCTTAAGGTAAATTATTATTGAAAAGAAAGTTGCAATGTGTATTTATAATATATTACATACAAACCTTAAAGCTCAATGTATTACCGTCTTATTGATAAAATATATTGACTTGATGTTCAATAATAATTCAAGAGTAAACAATCAATTATGTATTTTTGACTTACTGGAATTAACTTTTGGTTGCGGATGCAAACACAGATAATCTATACACTCTAAGATTCTTGTATATGATATATATAGGCAATAAAATAACAAAGATGTGGCACCTATAACCATCTTTGTTATTTTATTAAGTTTTAGGTTGCGTTAACCTAAAACTTTGACGCTGTGTATTTGTGCGTATTTACGCGGTGAAAATGACTCCTCAATTAAGACATAATGGGCAATTTATTAAAGAAAAAACTCGTAGGTTACAAAACTTTGTTTAATTACGTTTTTCTAAACTAAACTGTCTGCAAATTTGAAACTTTTTTATAATATTTGTATATTTCTATAATTTTGTATGTTCTATATTGTACTCGTTTTTTTTTATAACAATCTTAAGAATTGTATATTGTAATTAAAAATCTGACGTTGCGAACTTGAGTCGCGTGTATCCATCATCACGTGTTTAAAACGTTTAATTACAATTATCACATTTTAATTGCAATTATCTCAAAAACTTCGGTCTATAAATTTCTAATTGCATAACAACTTAGACAGAACTTAAACTTACTTGTATTCAAAATTTTAATTACATTTGTAAGAAACTCATTTCGTGTACAAGTGGCACTACCTTAAAATGACAGAAAAGAAGCGTCGAGGAGAAAACAGATTGCACAAACAGCGACTCTAATTGTTATGTACGTATACGTATTCCGTTCTTCTTATATATGAGCATTTATATTAGTTCGCAGCGATGTTAAATCTTCTCGGGAAAAACAGTTCTATTCAGATACAACCAAACGCAAAACCAAAAAGCCTATAGTCCCGGTTGAAGGTGGACGTCGAGTACAAAATAAAATGCAGTGTAATTAAGTGAACGTTTTGATTTTTTTAATGTAGATCATCCTCAGCACCGTTACAAAAATTGTAAAATTATAAAGAAAACACATAAAAGAAAATTATAAAAATAAATTCGCTGGACAAAAAGAAAAAGAAGGACATGCCTTTACAAATGTAGTTCTATTCAGATATAACCGACTATATTTGTTTTTTTATCTTACGAAATAGTGTAGCGACTTCGACTTACTTTGACTTATAATTATCTATAACAACCTAATTTAGAATTTAGATATATGTTTGTTCGAAATGAATTCGCCGAGACGAACGTACACTGGATGAACCCGCGCGCGCGCTCGTCGGCGCTCTGTGGGAACCAGTTCTCGGATTCCAATGGGTGTTTTATTGCGCGCATATGTCGGCGAATTGATCCGCTTGATCGTAAAGCAAATGACGTTGCGAAAGGAGAAAGGTAACCCCCTATTATTTTATGAAATGAAATCATTAACGTTCTAGCCAGTGGAGCCTGTAATTGGGACGACAGGTAAGATCGTAAGAACAGGAGCGCGCTCTCGATCGATCGATTACGAAGTAGCGTTATTTCCGTGATACACATTCGCGTACAAAATGAAGAAAGAAAGTAGATTTCAACTTGTCTCGCATATACATATCGCGAACGCGTGAAATTTTAATCAACTCCGTTTTTTATATCGCAGTCGCTCTCTCGGTTAAAAAACATCATATTGTAGAGAGATATTACACATATATTATAGTTATTACAATAATTACACAATTGCGTACTTACAATGAAGGAATATATAAGAATATGTATGTTATTAAAGACGTGTGTGTTCTCGATTAATTGTAATAGGTGTGAAGAATTTTTTTTTTTTTTTTTTTTTTGCGCACGTGGGTTTACGCACAAAGGAAGTCTCGTTCCAAGCTGGAGATAATTTATCCCCGCGTATACGTCAGTAACTTTGAAAAGTGTATCGGTGCTGTCGCGCTCGTGGTCGGGGGCGCAGAATAACGCCGGCAGGGTGCCGGGAGCGAGGGGTCTCTCGTTTAACTCGTTACAAAGTACTCGTTCGGCTTTTAATAATGCACCTCCAGTTGGCCGATCGCGTCGCACGGGAACGACGCGGCCGAATAGCGTGACTCTCCTACTAGCGGGCCGCGCCGCCGCTCGTCACCGTAGCAACGCGACATCGTTCTCGGGGTACGGGCATTGTGGCGGGTCTCAACCCCGGGACGACACCGCCACCGACGCGCGCACCGACGACGCGTCGCTATAACGTCCTGCGGTATCCCTGGGATATACGCTTCGGTTATATACGCGCGGGAGAGAGAATCTGAAGTGGCTCGTCATCGCTTCTCTCGGGTTGTCGGGAGGCGACCGAGCGAAGCAGCTTCGGCAAACTCGCGCCAAACTTGACGGAAGAGACAAGTTTGTTGCGCGCGTGCCTGCGTGCGTTGAGTGCGTATATATGTGCGTGTGAGCGCGCGGGGATAGATCACGAGCGACGACGAAGGGGGATTTTCGTCGAGAGGCTCTGCGGATAATCGAGGTCCGCGCCGGGGGTGTACGCGCGCTACCCTCGTCGTCGCGCCACCGCCGCCGCTCGCCGCGACGACACATTGATGGCAAGCAACCGACCGAGGACGGATTAATTCTGCCGGATTAGCGGCTTTGCGTCGAATTAGGCACCGTTACCGACTAATAAAATCATCGAGACGCGCGCTCCCTGATGCGTTAGCTCGCTCTGGGAAACCCGCTTTCGCCGTCGCGTCGTCGCGCCCGCCGGTTTATAGTGACGCACCGTAGCGATCAGCGTCTTGTCCCGACACGCCGGGAATTTTATCTCGTACAGATGTAATCACATTATCAGAAAAGCGAACAGATTTACAGAGCGTATATAAAACGAATCTTATAAGGATTCGTGAAATTTTTATTGCTACATGCAAATTCATATGAACAAACAAATTCCAATAATTACTCTTTGCTCTGCTACACATTATTAAATAGAGTGTCTTAATGGAAATAATAGAATATCAGGAAAACAAGATATTGACAAAAAAAAAGCGGCTTTCAAGTAAAAGTTGTAATATTTGAAAAGAAACGTAAGTAATTCCTTAACTGTGTTATATAATCAATAATTCAACATCATTTCGAGATTATTAATATTGTTTTAATAGAAATTTATATTTTTATGACAAAATTATATAACGCACTTAATTTTACGTAAACAAGATACATACTGAGATAAATGAAGAACTAATAGTTTTCGACATATTTTACAAGTGTCGCGTGCGTGTATGTTGGTTAGTAATCTTTGTCATAAAAATTATAAATTATAAATTTCTATATATACAGTATTATTTAATCTTGAAATGTATTTAAACGATATTAGTTGATCTTGAATTATAATTACACAATAAAGTTAAACTCACTAGCTTACGTCTCCCTTTAAACTCTACAGCTGTCTGAATCATTTTTTGTCAATTGCTTTGTTTTAAAGATATTCCATTGTTTCCGTTAAATGAGACATATTTTGTATATTAAACAATAATTAAATATATTATGTAAAAAAACGATAGAAAATATATACAAACTGTATAAAAAAAGAACGAGACCGGAATATTTGGAAGAGATTGAATTTTCAGAGAGAATGTTCCGTATAAGTTGTAGGGTTTTAAAAGTGGCGTATTGTGTAGCAATGTTAATGTGAACAGCATTGTTAAAAATCATGTAAAACTTTGAAATTTTTTAATAAAAAAACTCTCTTATTTTCGATCGCATATTCTTGTAATTAACCAGCTTCTTATTGAATAAAGTTATTTTTTATCTAATAACTTTCCGAGAGTTTTACATACATATATATGTATATATTGTAATATGTACGTCGGACAGATTACCGAATTACTTTCACGTCATCGACTTATAAAATATTAATACCGACATATTACGTATCAAAAGCCTTCGAAGTCGCAACAGAAAGAATTCCCGTTCGAAACAACGTCTGTTCCCGCGGTTAATTAAAGTATCACGAACCGGAGCGTTTACAAACGAGGCGGGACGTTTCGCGACAAAAGGTGGAGGACTCTCCCTTCGTGCGCGCTCACTTTGAACTGATATCAAGCCGTGAGCGAGAGGTGAGGGGGAGAGCTCGCGAATTGAGGGTTGGTATACTCGCGCGTTCCGTTGTTCCGCGTTATATCGAGGGAAAGCATCCGACCGGAGTCGGATTAATTCTGCCAGATTAACGCCTTTGCCAGTGCGATCTCTTGGGCTAATAAAAGTCGAGAAAGATTTCTTCTCTTCCGCGCTCTCGCTCCTCGCTAAAGCGAAAAGGGGAGGGGAGAAGAGGGAGATCTTTCTCCGGATTAACGACAACGCTAGAAATCCGGGCTATTATCGGCACCGTCGATTATCGTCCTATTATCGGGTCCAATTAGCCGGATATTACGCATTCCTCATTACGCTTTCACTCAACCGCACGACGTGATCTCTCTCTCTTTGACGAATCAAAGCTATTAGTCTTAGCACGGATATTTTCCTTTGTGAAGAACTACTTGACGGAATAAGGTTTGAAATAATCTGATCCGTCGAGCGACTATACTTTTACAATAATAGTCTCTCTTTAGGATATCGTGTAACACTATTAAAAAAAAAAAAATGATCTGGTAATTATATATATGCTTCTGAAGACGTAACGTGGAGTTTTGCCAAAATTCAACAGCAAATTTATATCAATAATTGTTCACATCGTCAAACTAACTGCAAGGAAAAGGTAAGATGTTTGAGTAACCAATTTGTTTCAAATTTTGCACGTTGGTAGAGGCCATTTTGCATCGCGAACACAAGTTCAAGTAGCAAAGTGTATCTCTCAAGCATTCGCGAGAAAATCTATTTCAAACTTATCATATATGTATTCATTTAAAATATTATTCTATAAGATATTATTATAATAATATTTATAATATTTAAAATATTATTATATCTTATTTATCGTTACATTCATATAGGAGTATATTTTTTGTATTATTTTAATTTCTAAAATAAAATTTGAACTGTAAATACATATTTATATCATTATTTATATCTATCTTTTTTTATAAAAAAAAGCAATTTGTGTTCGTGGTCTTTTACTAAAGTGCAAATTTTAGAGCAAAACGGTTTTTTCGATGATCCGAACGTCTGATCCTGTTCTTGTGATATTTTATTTGGTCAATGTATTACAGCTAATGTGTTAGAATCGCGCAAAAAATATTTTGTTATTTAAACGTGAAAATTAATACAATGATAATTCAAACTAAATTCAATTCAAAAATTTATCTTTAAGAGTTTGGTTTGTATTACATGTAATTGAAATATCCAATTTATCTCTTCTCTCACGTGATGTCTTTCGCAATGACTTTTTTAATTTCCATAAGATGTAAATTGGATATTATATCCGTATATGTGATGCAAACCAAGTGACCTTGATTGAAATTTTCGACTTGAATTCGGTTTAAATTATTATCTGTATTAATTTACATGTATTTAAATAAATAAAAATATATATGTATATTTTTTTATTTATATATATATTTAATGCATGAACGTCTTTGCACAGCATAGTGACTCACATTGATCGTATAAAATCTTCAACATATTAACTCAAAAACTAAAAATATCGATCTGCGATGAAAAAAAAACCTATCGCAAATCACTTATATACTGATCGCTCGAAAAAGTCAAAAGGTTGAGCGCAATTACAGCGAGACTAATTCTCGTTGCGAACGAGCCGAAAGTTTCCTTCCGAATCGTGCGGACGACGCGGCGATCCGACTATCCCACGACGATCCGCGAAAAAATTTTTTTCGTTCTTCGACGTTCCTTACCGGGTTTTGCGTGACATTGCAGATCTCCGGGACGAGATCCGCACGACCGTTTTTGTCGCAAGAAGACCCAACCCGATTTTCCAGTCGATGATTTCGCTGGCCTATAATGACTCTATTACCCGCGTTCCGTCGATGCCTCTGAAGCTCAGCGTTGCGCACACGGTCCTTTTTTTTTATCTCTGAAGTTTGAGAACGTTCGTCAAGCAAAACAAAAATATATTTTGACATTCTTTCGTGATAAATCGAAATGCTTTGATCGCATAATATTTATCGATATGTAATAGGATTGTTGAAATAAGAACTTGGGGAAGCTGTCGGCGATGTTTTTCCGATTCGCATCCATAGTTGCGATGGTTTGGACAGAACGTGTGGAGAGAAAACAGGATAAAATAAAATGTATATTAGCCGAATTGAGAAATACATATATTTGACGTAAGAAAGAAAAACTGACGAGAGGGCGGAAGATAAATGTGACAGATATATAGATAAATATACGTCAATAACGGTAGACAAAAGGTCTCGCACACTGTATATTTCGCACTGCGCGCGAAAACAACGTCGAAAAATCTACAAATATGGAAATAGTCGAATCGCGGAGGAAACACAAAAAAGTGCGTACAGGAGAGTGCACGGTGGAAAGACGAGCGCGTACACACACACACACACACACACACACACACACATCAGAGAAGGAACCAGAGGAGAGCCTCGTTTTTCATTTCTTTCCACGAGTGCAACGGACAAAGGCTATTGTGGAGTATCCTATTGTGGAGGATTAACGTATGCACACACGCGCACGTACACGTACACCGCGACCCGGTCTCTCTGTGTGTATATACATATTTTCTCTCTCTCTCTCTCTCTTTCTTCTTCTTCTTTCTCTCGGCCCGTCCGCGGAATATATATACTGCGTGTGCATACGCATGTGCATGCGCACCCGACCAGCGAGGAATCCGAGCTGCTGACCCCCGGGTGACACGTTGCATATTTATACCAGGAAACGATCGGCCGTCACTGCGCGCGCGACGGTTATTATATTCGCGCCGATAGATCTGTACCTGACAAAGAGAAGAAGCAAATCCGAAACCTCACGTTCCTTTCGCGATGAGAAGCTCGCAAATGACTTCTGAGATATAAATTTTTATTTTGTAAATTATATTACGTGTCTCTTTTTTTTTCTCTTTCTTTCTTTCAATTAATTTTATTCTAAAAATAGAACTTACATTTTTATTACAAGAATGATTGCAACGAGTTTGAATGAATATTTGCATTTCGTTATTTCGAGAGGTTGTTCGATCGGCGGAAATATATTTATCTGTACGATTGTGTCGAGAGATGAGAAAAAAAATAATGCAATCGGAACTCGCGCGCAACGACGGCGGCGCCGTGCCGCGCGTCGTGTTAAAAGCGTTGATGCTCATTGTTGCACGCCGTCGAGGAATCCGAGGAGAAGGATGACAACGCGATTTCGTTTGTAGGGAAGTCGACGGGCGGCTGTACGCGAATAGTATCGTTCAACCAGACTCGACGTCCAACCGTGGCGCGCGAGTCAATAGAGAAGCGCGTACTGCTCGAACCGGCCGCGCTGCAGAGA
Source organism: Pseudomyrmex pallidus (assembly GCA_014825455.1). Classification (NCBI taxonomy): domain Eukaryota; kingdom Metazoa; phylum Arthropoda; class Insecta; order Hymenoptera; family Formicidae; genus Pseudomyrmex; species Pseudomyrmex pallidus. The sequence goes on along the minus strand of QVNV01007226.1, from coordinate 54,280 downwards.
TAGCAACAAACGATAGGAGATTAAAGTGAATGACAGTTTCTACAATCTTTCCCACGGATCGTTGCTCGTGCGCGAGAGATTTCGCGATCGGCGAGCGGTGCTATTCGCGCGCAATAATAAAAACACGTTGAAAATACAAAATAGAAAAAATCACTATCTGAAAATGTGCAAAAATATTTGCGACTGTTCAGCTTGTATGAAATTATTTACGTTTTTTTAATCTTGATGTAGTCTCATTATAAAAATAAATTTATTAATTGACTGACAATGAAACGCGACATCACGTATATAAATATGAAATTGCCTTTGACATAATATCATACTTGCAGCAATAATACCGCTACTTAGTGAAGCAACTCTGACATATTTTCAAAGTTCAAAACATTTAAAAGTTAATACAAGAGAAGAATCAGAAAGAGGAAAATTACATACAATATGTGTGTATAAACATTATTACTACTCGATTGAATGTCGTAATGATTTATGGAAACTTTGCCACGTATTTAAAAAAAAAATACGTATCAAATAAAAAAATGTTTCAGACAGAAGTTACGTATTTTTTTACGGAGATTAAAGATCCGTTGAGAAAAATGTATGTTCTCATTTAGGAAAAGAAAGTTGACCTTCAAGTGACCTTGAAGTCGTTCACAAAATTAAAAAACGCCAATGCAATTCTCTTTCTCCCTTAAAATGGAACCACTTTTGTCTGAAACATTTTGTCATAAAACGCTTGGTTTTCAAAATATTTCAAGATATATATATATATATATAATATATATATATATATATATATATATATATATATATATATATATATATATATATATACATAAACGCGTACATATTATCTCATTATATCTCATATTATATCATCCACTATTATTCTCTCGGAGGTAACTCGCATGAGAAGCGAGCGCGATAACATCTGATGTTGGGGGCCAGTATCAACGTGCAAAGTAAGACTCGGTCTTATTCGCCGTGAAACCGATGCGCGATTTAACAAGGGACGTTATCGCGCTTCTACGAAGATGGGCAGGCATGGACAACCACCACCGGGTTAGTGCTATCAATGACGCTTAGCAACGCGGAAGCCATTAGCCATATGGCATATGGCATGCCTTAGGTACGTACCTTACGCCGTACGAACGTATATACTTCCTCGCATCGCAATACGTCCGTACGTCCGTCAGTGATCCCGCGCTGCGCGCACATTGCTGCATATGATGCACCGCCGATATTGCGGGAGAAGAAAGAAGAGGGGCAGAGAGAGAAAGAAGAGAGGTATAAAAGCGCGAGAGAGTTCCGAGAAACGCGCGGTCTCACCTTCCACGTTTTTGAGAGATAAAGCATGAGAATACGCGAACACATCCAGCCCGACAACTCCGTATACAGGCTATTCGCAATTTTCTATCGCAGCTTAGAACTTAAGGTAGTTGTTCCCGAAAGCGAGTTTCTTAGGAGAATGTCTTGAAATTTTAACCATATGTTAATATAAGTTTCATCTATATCTGGTTAAAATTTTAAGATATTTCATCATCGCAAAACTGAGATATTCGATTTCAAAGTTTCAACTTTTAACACGTTAAATCCCTATAGCGAGTCTCCGTTTGAAGTGACATTTTTATATGTATCTCCGAAAATTTTCTTCTAGGAATTGCTTAAAAATCAAATATATGGTGCAAAATATCCGTACAAATGTAATAAAAAAAAAAAAGATCAGTTTATCATCTAGTTTGTGAATTAGAACAATGTAAAGTTCGGAAGTTAGCTAAATAATTCGCGAAAGATAGAAGTTGTAAGTGGGGGGTTGAGATCTTTTCCAAAAACTACCAAATATATCTTCAAACTGTCTAAAAAGTTGACATTAAAAGAAAATAATAACGTTACCGACCATTTCGATTTAATAAATTGATTTAAGTGATAATGTGATAGAAAAATCCCTTTTAGCACCCACACAAAAATCAGGCCCTACGTGATACAACTACCTTAACGCGGATAAGAAAGAAGAAATATTCTGAGCGGGATTTGTATTAATTTATATTATAAACCCTCAGTGTTGCAGAATTTTAGTATTACATATATATACGTACATGTACATATATCTCCCTTAAAACGCGATTGCGAATTAAAGCAAGTGATGATTCATTGATTGAATATATTCGACGATCTTGCGGAATAAGTACATATGATTAGCGCGCGAGTTTAAAACCTGATATTCCCAGTCTCGGGTTCTCAGAGAGAGAGAGAGAGAGAGTTTCTTGAATATGCTCGACACTCTGATATTACAAATGTTCGGTCGTAACTTCAGAAGAAAAAAAAACACACGATCTTCCCTCGTGTATAAACCGCGGAGAAGCGTTATGATTCTGGGGCATCCGGGATTAATATCCCGGCATTAATCAGACCCCTAATTAATTTACTCGCTGTGACACGAAGGGCTCCCCTAATTAGATGTGCTCGACTCGCGCCGCCCGCCGGTGTCGAAATCTTGCACCGTTGGGTTTTCTTTACGCTATCGTCATCGTCGTCGACTTTGTCGTTATTATCATCGTCGTCGACAGTTCGCCAATTTGTAAACTCGAAACTGCGGGAAAAGAGGGAACCTTCATTTATAATAGTACGGTTTCACGACGAATTTTCTTCAGCGCCGAATTTTCTTCCGCATTTCTCAATCGAAATTTGCGGCTCGATGAATTTTATCTCGTCTTTTTTTACCGAAAAAGACAAAAAAATGAAGACTCATCGTCGTGTGTTTAGTTTTAACTTAACAGTCTACAGAAACAGTTGCGATACAATATAACGTGCGGAAACAAATCAAAAGATACGAGAAAGCGGTGAAAGATGAGATACGTGATTTCTTATCACATTGTTAAAGAACATCCGCTCCGATTTCAACCTTCAAGAAGAACTTTCGTTCGTTGTCGACGACGTCTAAACGTACATACGCGCGATGCGCGAGATTGCAACACGGAAACGTATGTCGAGAGCAATCGTAAATTCCTCCATTCCCACCGTATACGTTCGCGACTTTTGTACGTGCGATAGTATAATAGCATAAATAGCCCGTCCGGTACGTTGGCATCGCGCGTATAAGACAAAGTGTTAAGATCCAGGGGTAGACTCGGGGCGCACAAAAAGGCCCTATTAATTATGACAGGTTGATGTACGAGCCGTGCACACGGACCCAAGCGAATGAATTCGATCCTGGCGATCCTGAAAGAAAGAAAGAAAGAGAGAGAGAGAGAGAGAGATGGCGGGAGAACCGGCCAAGCTCTCGACTCTTGTCTCCTCCTTGCGCAAGGATCACGGTCCTTTTAAATCTGTTCTACGAGCCAGAATATCCATTCCACGATGTTTAGAAGTTTAATCCAACGCTAAACAAAATTATTGTCATCCACATCTAATATAATACACAACGTTGCGTAGAATTACATCGCTTATTATTTTGTATTTGCCAGCGCGTTTGGATGAGAAATTAATAACGCAGATATATGGTGATAGTTCAGCTGATTACTCGAATAATAAATATTAGACACACACACACACAATATAAATATTGGATAATTAATTCTAATGGATAAGTTCACACTAAAAGAGTACTGAGATTTTTTTCTTGGAATGTATAAGGACCATTATAATTTTATTTTTTTAATTAGTTTTTAATTACGAAGACAATTCTCTCTCTCCTTCTTATTTTAGTTTCGCTTTAATCTACAGCTTCTCCGTAGTAAATGTTCGATCTTTGTTATTAGGGTTAACGAAACCAGATAATAATTTCTCTTTGAAACCCCCCGTGGGGGGGAAGAAAGAAAGAGATAGAAAAAGACAAATCGTATCGGGTATCTCGCAATCGCAGGATCGGCCGATGGATTTTCGTTCGGCGAGCGTAAAGGCGATCTCTTGTTTATCTCTCTTTCTCTCGTTCTTTCTTCTGGCACGACGGCGCATACTTATGGTAATCCAGCCGATGCGTTTTATCGACAATGGCACAACGGTACCGCAAGTATTAAAAGCCTCGCCTCCCCTGTCAACCCTTTCTTCAAGCCCTCGCTCCCGGGGGATGCACCCTATCATCGGTACACTCTCGGTCTCTCCCCGGGGAGACAATGATGCCCTCTCTCTCTCCCCCGACTTGTCCCTCTTTCCTCTCCCGCTCTCTTTTGCGCCACTCTCCTCTTCCTGCTCTCCGGATCTCAATCGCTCGCAAAAAATCTCATTTATCCATTGTGTTCCGCGCGTTACCCGGTGAAAGGAGAACCGAGAGATAGAGAGAAGGTTTCAGAGCGGGGGATAGAGCGAAGAAACAGACGAACTGAATCGAGTGCGGGAACAGAAGAAAGAAAGACAGAGAGAGAGAGAGCAGAGCAGTATCTATTCTTCCTCTCGGTTTCTGGCTCGTGCAGGTTATGCACTACGGTGTTCTTGTAAGACGTGTTTATTAAGGCGCATCCCCTTTTTTTCTCTCCCGTTCCCCTTTCTTTTTATCCTTGTCGATCCGTGCCTTCTCGAATCGGAGGTCGCGCTGAATGAATTCGGAAAGCGCGAGCGCGCGCGCGGTCGGTCCACAGAGCTCCGGGATGACTTGCGTGTGCTTTTCATCGCGTTGACCCGTTGCGGGGTTCCCCTGTCGGGAAGATACTCCGTTTTTTTTTTATTCGGATGCCGGTGTCTCGTTTCACCTGCGAGAGCTTCACCGGCACCCGATTCCTTCGTGATGCGCTTTATAGCGCAGGAACGACAAACGTGCGCGCCGTCGTTCTTACCTCATTACACATCCTGATCTCACGATAATCCTATAATCGCCTCGAAATGTCAGGTCTTTGTCTATCTAGATTTTCTTCAGCAATCGATTATAAACGGATACCTCGAAACACAAATTGCAATTATTACATGGGCAAGTGTACTCGATAAAAGAACACTTATCTTATAAAACATATATGCAATATTATATACAAATAAAATCCGCATAAAATAAACGTTTAAGAATTTATTCAAACAGCAAGAGATAAAATAAATAAATAAATATTTATATATATAATTTTATATATATATTTATTTATTTATTAATATTTATTATAATCTTATATATGAGTACTTATGTATGAGTACTTATATACATATATACTTATATATATATAGTACTTATATACATATATAAGTACTCATAAAATTTAATTTGCTGGAACTATTTAATTTCTTAGATTCAAGAACTGTATTGTCGTTTTAAAATTTTCGTTTCAAATTGATCAAAGAACCCGACGAGTGTTCCGGAGCACTCTGTGTACACGCGAGATTGCGTGAATAATACGTATTGTTGATGTCACGGTGCGCGTTCGCGTATATGTGCGAGCACGCTGAACAGAAGCGGGGGTGTAGAGCAGTGTGTAAAGAGTGAGAGAGAAAGTTAAAAAGAGAGGAAAGAGAGAGAGAGAGAGCAACATACAGAGGGGGATGCAGAACGATGAGTTTTAGCGCAGGGTGCAAGTTTCGAAGCTACTCGCTCGTACTACATTTGGGTGTAGGTAGCTCAGGGGCTGCAGAGATGCGAATGAACGGATTAAGAGATGATCCCCCGACGGCACGGGAGAGGCGCCCGCCCTGTCGACGACGTTAACAGGATTGACGATTAACGTGTGGGTGGTTAGTATGCAACCGTTTTCATTGTTGTCGCTGCTAGTACAGGATGTAGGCCTCTTGCGGAACGGCGAGAGCAACGGAATGGTCCTCTGAATATTTAACGGCTCGGAGATCTGACCAAAAGAAACAAGGCGCACGATGAGAGAGAGAGAGAGAGAGAGAGAGAGAAAGAGAGAGATATGAAAAGACGGGCCCCGCGCCAGGACATTAGCGCTTCGTCACGTTAATTCAAAATTGAATTCTCGCTTGGCTACTTCCGCGGTTTGCGGGAGAAAAATAATATTCAAAATATAACGAGCACATCACACAATCGGAGCAAAATTTCATATATTTTTGTTTAAAAACGTGCACGTACGTATTAATAACAAACTGTGATAGAGAAATTTCTTGAAAGGAAATAATATAATTAACAAAGAATTAAGACTCATATAGTTTAAAACTAACCACGAAATTTGACTAATAAGAGTCAGCTGGATGGTTTTGCGGAATAAATATATGTACGAATATATATTTATATTTTTAGGAGTGTAAAGTTTTGGATCGCACGGAAAGCGAGAGGTTCCAGGTTCGACTCCTAGCCGAGGTATTTCTTTTCAAATACAAGTCTAAAATAGTATAGATAGACCGGCCCACATTGGTCTCGCGGTCTGAGTGCAGGGACTGCGAACCTGGAGGTCCCGAGTTCGAATCCGTACACTACCGTAAGGATTTTTTTCCGGGCCGGTCCCTTTCAACCGAGTTTATCGGTTGATCGGCAAACAGAATCGAACTTCCAAAAATTAATTTGAGTGTAATCTCGAATTAATTCCTCTCCCACATGGCGATCTTAGTCATAACACGAGCCCGACACAGATAGGCGCTGTGAAAAGACGGCCGTGTATCACGTGGCAGTAGTTTATAAACTGCACAAAAGACAGAGTAAACAAAAAATATTTAAGTAAAACAGATAACAATAAGACAGTTGGGAGCATACACGGTTAGTAGTGTGCAATGTAGAATTATGATGTATATTTAAATAAACATTTAATTCACGTTGCATACTATTAACTCTGTATATCAACTGCCTTATTTTTATTTGTTTTGTTTAAATAATTGGAGCATTGATTTTGTTCTTTTTTTTTTGAAATAATATTTGTGAAGATAATGTGTGCTATATAGCCGATAAAATCGTGTAGGTAGCTGAAGGCATTTTAAATGGGAAGAAAAGAAAAAGTATGTTTAGTTCGGATTCTAGTTTGCTTAAATTATATTCCTTCTCCAATATGGGAAGAATAAGATCTAATCTTTTGAAAATCTGAAAATATTGTAAAAACGTGAATATAAGAAACTTTAATATATTATATTTTGTTTTATTTGTTTTTATATATCAAGTATTAAATTAACTTAAATATAAGTCAATAAGTTGGAAAGGAACAATGGGTATTCTCATATATGTGATGCAAATTTAGTATCCTATATGAATTCACGAATTGGAAACTTTCAATTCAAATAATTATGTAAAAAAATTTACACTCCTACAAATGTAAACATATATTTGTTCCGCAAAAACATCCAGCGTATCTTATTACCGGTTAAATTTCGTGGTTAGTTTTGTAAATAAAGTAAACTCAACAGTTCATATTTACACTTTTTATAGTTTTTCACACGTAAACTAATTTACATATTGCGGAAATTATTATATTGCTCGTTTTCTTCGCAAGTTGTTTTAGCAATTCAATAACCAACGAGCGAGTCGTAATCCTGGCCGCGCGCAATTTTCATAAATCAGAGAAAACGCGAAGTCACTGGAAGGTAGCCACGAGATCGTTCAGGCGGAAACTGCGCGAGATCCGGTCGTCTTTCTTTTCCCGAGCATATTGTTTCGGTTATGGGCGATTTTGGCCGGGCCTCGGGGGCCACTGCGCTGATTAATGCTTATGTAATTCATTGCGCGAGATGTTAAAGGCATAATCTCCGTGGCCTAACTGGTGGCCTCCGTCGTCTCTCTCCGTCCTATCCACCCGGGATATCAGTTACTGCGGACAGGTATATGCACGGAGCAACCCATTGGGGCCCCACCTGGCGCGCACGGGCTGACCGGGGTTTTGTTTCTCACGCGCAACAAGGGGCACGGGCGCCATTGTTTGTACATAGCACGGAGTAATTACCTTTCGGGATCTCGTCGTCACCGCTGTCGTTGTACGCACGAAGACCCCTACGACCCCTTTCCTTCTCTCGGGGCCCCTTGTTTTCCTTCCCCCCTCCTTTTCCTCTTTCTTTTCTTTAAGGATAATCGATTCCCTCGTGTGCTTCTGCCTTCGACCGCTCGGTATCCGAGCGAGGAATCTCTCGACTTCATCCTGGTTCAGGTTCGCTGACTTTAACGCGTTGATTTTACTTCTTATCGGCAGAAATTGTCCGCGTTAAATCCCATACACAGCTGTAAAGTTGCGTGTTTTAATTTCATTCGTGTTCAAGAGAGAAAACGACTATCTAAAATTTAATTCAGTCCAGAATGACTGTCTAATTTTCATCAAAACTGAGAGATACGACTTTACGTTACAAAATCCGATCGCTGAATTGAGATTGTTATCGGCTTTTGTGCGCTTCTCTCAATCTCTGACTCTCTTGGGAGCATTTTTTCGGATGAGAACTCTTTGAGGACGGATTGAGCAAGAAACTCGAAAAAAAAAATCGACAGAAGGAAGAAAAGTGTGGGAGAGGAGGAGAGAGAAGGGGGGAATCAGCGGCCTTTCAGAATATTCGCCAACATATCGAAGCGGGCTCAATAATCATTGGCGAAGGCTGACGGTCAGCGGTCGGGCCGCCTATTCACGCGGTGTTACGCGGCCTTTCACGGATATCGGGTTGCCCATTAGCAACTAGAGAGGCTGTCCAGTAATTACGGCTTAATTAATCTCCCGGTTCGTGCTCCTTCTCTCTCGGTCCTGACGACTGATTAACGCGCGCCACTCTCAAAGGAAGAGCCGGCTACGCGATGACCTTTTGCGCCGAAAACCAGCTACTAGCTTCCCCGTTGTATGATACACGCTCTCCTGGTCCGAGGTTATACCGCGCGCATACAACCTAAACGCGCCGATCATATTATACTACGGAGGATCCATGCGTTAAAGCGCGAGTATTACGTTCTACGTCTCACATTTAGCGCTAAATTCAGCTGCTTTTATTTATCTCTCACATAAAGATCCGTTAATTACACTTTGTTCGTTTGACTCGTAACGATTCAGGTCTTTTTTGCGATTTTATTTATTCTTCCTCTGTTGTCCGCGCAATGAGTATCTTTTTTTTCATGCAAAATCTTTTGACTCGTTGAATGTTTTTTTTTTTTTTTTTTTTTTTTTTTTAAGCGCACACATCCCCTAGCGCGATGCGCTAACGCTTCTCTCGCTCTTCGGCTCTCTTGTAATTCAGCTTTTGTAAGATCTGTCTCCGTTGTCGCCACAGGTGAACAGGTAGACGGTAAACAACCGAATCAGCTTACCGTTTTCCAAAGGGAAGGGAGAGGGAGAAAGATAGAGTGACAGAGCTTCCTCGTCGGGGGAGAGAGGGGAAAGGGGTTATAGTTGAGTCGTTGTCGTCGTCGGGCGCGTCCGACTGAAAGATTCATGGAGCAGAAAAACAGTCGCGCGCGCATTCCGTTCCCGCAGATGGTGGGATAATAAGAGGGAAAGAGGGGGGGATTTTGTTACGTAGTCACGAGTCTCTCCGTCGCCATTGTCTGGCTAATTATGAAATACTGCCGAAGACGACGACGCGAGAGCGCGATTGTGACGAACGGGCGAAGGGTTGACCGGAGTGCCTCGTAGAGGCTGCGAAGAGCATAATTGACTTTCTAATGGCAGTACTGTATATGCTGCTGCGCGACGACGTAATATAATCGTTCATCGCGTTGTCACTTCTTCCCAAGTTCAGATATATCTTGTATCAAAAAAAAAAATAAAACAAAGACGGGTTTTTGATACGCACGTAATTAAAAAACTAAAATAAATATAATGTATTTTTGCCAAAGTATTTTTCTGTCAAAGTATTTGAAAATTATAATATTATGGAAAAAAAAGTTTTTCTATTATATGGCCAGCAAGAAAATGTTTTTGGATTTACAGAGTTTTTTGTTTCATCACAACAAAATGTTCTATGGGCAAAACATAGGCTTAGCAACATTTTCTTGCTGGTCATATAAAACTGTTTTTTCCATAATATTATAGTTTTCAAATACTGTGAGCGAAATTGTTTTTGCTAATTTAATCTTCTTGCTATTTTAGCACATCTTTTTTTTCCGTGTGTGCAAACGTATAAACTGCAGTGATTGAAGATGATTGACATTTTTGTTACATTCGTAAAATATTAACGATAGGAAAATCGATAGGGGGAAACCGACTTAATCGAGACCAAAAATATCGTTCTCGATAGCAGTTTTAAAGTTGTGCGAACGGGCGCGTCAGTCAGAAGCAAGCAGCAAATCGAAAAGCGAAACGCCAAGGAACCTCCTCGCGCTCGAACGATCGTTCCTCATCAATTACATGGCTGCCTAATTAACCGCGTCGAACTATTTTACGATACTGTGGCTGCGGTCACGATAATTATTTATTGCACGTCACATCGATATCCTTTACGCAGCGACGGGTCTCTCTTATTCGTGGCTTCTCACCCGTAATAAATCACGTACGTAAGCACGTGCGATAATCGCAAAATCATAGATACTTTTTAACGATCTTCAATGAATTCGCCGTTAGAGTTTCTCGATTCTTTGTGTACGTGTGCATGCGCAGAGATTTTGTAAGAGAGAATAGAAAATAAACTTTTCTTTTATAGAAAATAAACTTTGATTAATCACAACACGAAGAAAAAAGAAAATGGAATTTGTATTAGAATTAGATTTCTGAAAGCCGCGCAAGTGTTTTTGAAAACAAAACGGTGCAAAAAAGTTGTATTGCTTGAAAAACTTAAAATTAAATTAAAAGTTTTATCGCAATGTTAAGTGTTCAAATGAACGAAGTTTACTACATAAAATTACATTTCTTGTCCGAGACTCAAAACCATACTTTAATTGCGACCTGTACATGATTGCCGTCGCAAACTCGGGGCGATCGCGATCGATCGATAACCAAATTTCCGTGGATGGGGGTCAGGTCGCGTCGTAACACCTGTCGTTAATGCGCGGCCGCGTACGCTATCTTCTAAAGAAGCATTACTGTCTCGTGGTGGTTCGTTAATATTTCTTGCTGCAATCTCGCGCACGGCACGCCGTACACCTTTTATCGCGCGGGGCCCCAATCGATACCGGCACGCTCATCAACGTCCGACGTTAACGAGTAACGTTCGGGCAACCTAATGATGGACAAGTTTTCTTCCTTGAGGTATGCCAGCCAGAATTGAATCGAGATGCAAATTACAGCGGGGCCCCGGGCCCGCGCGCTCGCGCCTCCCCGTAACAAAATAGGACCGGCCGTTCTTCTTAAGTACATCGAGCTTTCTCGCGCGCGATGTACTTAACGATCGGCTACAATGAGTAATGGAATTTATTGCTCGTTGCTCGCGCCGGGCGCCCTCGAAACGCGTCAAACTCTCTTCGTGAACTCTTTAGCGCCGGTAGTTGTACTTCTGCTTAAGAGCGCATCTCACACATAGAACGAGAATAACGTAAATCGAGCATGCTACTCATTAATCTGGTTAACGAGATCATAAGTTTATTACCGTAGAACACGTAATGCGAACGTTCCTCCTGCATTAAGCGTGTGCGTAACGAACGGTGTTATTTGGTTGTAATTTGCTGTCATACACCTATACGATCCGATAATCAACTTCCGAGAAGACTACTTTATCTCGATGTGCCTCTTAAAAAAAGAGATTGGTAAATTGCCAATAATAATTCTCTCGCGAGAGTGTGTGCGGCGCGCGTTTATTCTTTTAATGACAAAAAAAAAAAACAAAAAACGTTACGGTTCTTATAATTACAGCGATTATTCTTACTTTGTTAGTTATATGCGCCGGGCGCGAAAACTTCGGTTTTTTTATTTTACTTAATTGTTTCTTCGGTTTTTGTTGTTGTTGCAATTTGTATTAAATTCATCTCTTGACGAACGTCACCTGATAGAAATCTCTTGCGAGTAATAAATTTCTATTCGGTTACAAAACAAAAATAGTTTAAGCATTGCAACAAGCATTTTATTCCGAAGAAATATATATAGTGACTTGAATGTGACTTTTTTTTTACGCAAAATATTTTTCCATTTCAAAGAATTCAATGCGATCGAATGTTGTGGTAGTGCGTGAAGTAACAATCAAAAGATATAGCCGAGGCTACTGTGAGAGGCGCCAGTAATTATTTGCCGAGGGGTGTCAACGAGACTAATGACGTCCATGAATGGCGAGCGCTTTGACGGGTTGCGTTGTCTGTCTCGTTGACGCAACAACGATTCCGCGTCCTTCTCTCTTTTCCGCCTCGCTTCGCTCCTCTCTCTCTCTTTCTCTCTTTGTCTCTCTCTCTCTCCGGCTAATCATCCTCAATCATAATCACGCGCGATCGTCGCGTCGATCAGACAGATTGCGTTTTATCGCCAGAATTAACGTATGGCATGCCTCGCGGCTAGCATCTCCGTCAAATTGCTCGTATTTCTTTTGCTCCTTGCATTTCATCAAATACACCTTTGCTGACGTTACCTATTCGACGTATGCGCCACACGTTGTGAATAATGATTTTGTTTAGAAATTTTGACATAATTTACACATTTGCGACGTTAAAAAACTATAAAAAGTTTATATCTGTTAATATTTAAAAATCTTTTTATTTTTCGCTTTATATTTTTTACAAACGTATACGCGTGTGTTTGTACGTGTGTCGCAATAAAATATGATAATCCCGTCATTATATAGAGCTTCTATTTTTTTTGCTAGCATGTGCTGAAAATCGAACGACGGTCGCGGGATTTCGGTTTTGAACATCCGGTTAAAGAACCAGGGAATGGGTTTTTAATCAGGGTGTCCCGGACAATAGACTCCCCAGGGGGCACCAGCCACCCTTGTAGTACCTTTCTTCGCCCTCCGTCGTGCACGAAAGGTGCCTCGGAACACCCCATCGTTCGCGAGGAGTTTCTCATCACCACGTACCCAACCCACATCGTTGATAGTAGTAATTTTCTCTTCACACAATTTATCGCGTTAAAAATCAATGCTCAGAAGTGAAAAGAACACGCTCTCCCATATGTAACTTCTTTTTCTCCATTCGCAAACAAAATTAGTAATCGCAAAAAGAATTTTTTTAACGGTATCTTTTTACGAATATGGAAAAAAAAAAAAACAGTTTTCTACTTACGTACAAATTATAATCTCGTTTTACAAAAACAAATTTTTACACAGAGTAATATAAAAATACTTTAATTTATCTGATGACATTATTCCCTAATGTTTATAAGATAAATCCGAAAAATGTAAGAAAGTCCAAACAATGTTCGGCGCGTGAAAAGTACTTGCTGAATAAGACCGTCCATCTACACAGTCGGTCTATTAATTTGAATCAGAGGATGGGGATGTTTTGCAGGAGGGGTCAGAGAACGGGTCATTATCACGGATACGAAACCGCGCTCTCGCGGTATACGTGGTTGAAAGTGAAACCGCGGGTGCAATCAGCGCCGGCCATATGTCGCGCCCGGGCGACATTGCGCGCGTACTTGCCGTCGTCAATCGAGGGGAAACGCGATTCGGCGCCCCTTCTGGCGTATCCTCCCCCGATGCCACTCTACTACTCGAAAATCCTCCCGTGTCCTCAATGCTCTTCTCATTCGCGCCGACGACGACGACGCGACGTCCCGCGAATCCTAAGTCATTACCGCGCATTAGGTCGACGCTCAAGAAGCGTGCTCTTTTGTCACTCAAATGTCAGTTTAGAATACCGTATATGAAAGGCTTGAGCCCGCAGCTCTCTTTAAACACGAGAGGATAGCACAAGCAGAATAAAACACACGAGATTGCGCTTTTTGGAAAAGCAATGGAAATTTTTCCCGTAAGATTTACAAAAAGTTCGAAAAATTTATAAAAATGTTTTTAATCTGTTCCCATGCAATAATAAAATTATTATGTTATTATTAGCGCAATGCAGTTTCAGAAGCTTAGCAATTAGCTGTTGCGAAAAAATAAATTATTATTCGTAGCTCAATACGTTTTCAAAGACTGGTCGATTAAATATTTTCATAGTCGTTTACTTTGCTTCAATGCGAGGCGCTATTGAAATCGGCTCGAGTGTGCTAACGATCTCTTCGTCCGGTATTATTTGTGAAAGTTTCTTTAACCAGCTGTCCCTCTTCCACGGCGTTCTTCTCGGCGTTTTTCCATTTAGCATTGTTCCGAGCACGCATGAAAATGTTAAAACGTTCGACCGACGGATGATGACTGATGCGAATCTCACCTGCGTCTGGCATCTGTGGTCGATGGACGATCGCGCAACAATTTCCGTAAAATTTTGCAACTCGCTTGGCACCGTCATCGGGAATCTCTTTCCTCCGGCGTTGCCAATAAAGCTGTTTACACACGAGAAAACTTCACGGGAGATTAATGATGAAGCGTTCACGAAAATTTCTGCGCGGTTAAACGGCCGGTGTTTGATATAGAACCATTAGCGCGTTTTCCCTTCAGGAACTGAAACGACCCGGTTTCTCCTTCATTCCTCGGATAAACATTTCTCTTCGGATCGTTAATGATCGGGATGACCATTGTCCAATTTCGGATTTCGTCGAGGGTAAATATAGAATCCTACGTGATTATTGTGAACTCCCGGTAAATTTTATATTATTTCAAATACGTGAACAAAATTAAATATTATTGTTAATAATATTATCTCCACTTTTGTTTTTTTTTATGTCTTAGAGAAAAAAAGGATTTAATTTGTTATATTTGAAGTAATAGATTGTTTTTAAATTTAGATATTGATCGTTCTATTTCCTCTCTTTCGGAAAATGCTTTTAGTTTGAAACGAGAAATGCAACAGTTTGCGTTTTGTTTGTATGTCACACAACCGTGTCATATAATCAAAACGGACGACCGTAAATAATAACGAGGCGGTTACCGATTTGAATTTTCGTGAGACCGGTCAGGAGTCCGAAAAACCATTAATTTATCGTAAACGCGCCGAACGAAGGACTGGCCGGCGAAAGTCCGACGGGGAGGTTTTTCACTGTCCAGAGAAAAAGGGAGGTGCGCAGGGGGGTTTTCGTCGAAGTACAAGGGTCCCGTTCCCGGTGAAGTTCCCTCTCGCAATCTTGACCCCGGATAATCGTGGACAGGTGATCCCAAAAACTGGACGCGAATGACCGGTAGTCTCGTCCACTAAGACGAAGGGTCAAAATCCCCCTATGCAAATGTTCCGATGGAGGGTTCTTCCCTTCCGAGATATAGCGTGATTTATCGCTCAATTCTAAAGAGAAAGGTCCGGCCAATCTTCGTCATTTTCGATTGTGACTCAAATTTCGCGCAAAACGCTGAAAATTCCCTCGTGATCTTGTTCGCTGTGAGAAAAACCTAACCTTGCTCCATACTTCAATCTCTCGTGCGTGAATAACACTGCTGAATTATGAGTATTATATTCATACAATATCTATTTAATATAAAACAATTTGTGATAAACAGGTACAATAATCTTGAGAATAAAAACAATTACTGTTAAAAAGATTCAGCAGTCGGAACAGCTTTTAGCGCCGTCCGCGGCGAGTAATCAAGCGCCTTTTTCATTACAACAGTTACTGTTTCTCATTGCGATTTCAGTCCTTAAATCGTCGTAGTCCTCCACCTATTTTCACCCTCAACTCTCTCTCTCTCTCTCTCTCTCTCTCTCTCTCTCTCTCTCTCTCTCGCGAACATTCTCCACGAAGCAGTTCTTTGGCCAGCGATAAAACGGGACGCAATAAAGGAGGAAGCGTTATTAGGGCTACGTCCTTTTGCTCGGCGGACCTCCCCCTAAGCCCGAGAAAGTCTCGACCGGCCCCGACAAGCATCGACGACAAGGGGTTGAACCGCGCTGAACCTCTGGAGACAAATCCGACGATGAAGCGACTCCCGAGTTCTCTCGTCTTTTTTCTTTCTTTTCCTGTTCTGTGTGCAGTTCATAAATAAATTAATTAAGCGCGCCGAGGCGTCTGATAATGTTAAAATAATACCGCTCGTAGAACACAATAGGGTAGAATGGGAGTGTTCGCGTGGGCGACAAAATACGTATATATATATACATACATATATATATATATATATATATATATACATATTTTTTTATATATACATATTTTATATATATATATATATATATATATATATATATATATATATGCACATCCAGAGCCGTAGTTCTTAAACTCGCTCCTCCCGGAGTTAATTTCGCGGCATTAACAGTCGAAAGAGTGCGAACAAAAGGACTCCGAGGGTAGGGAAGACAGATAAGGGATGGAAGGAGGCAAACGCAGGAAATATGAACACACTCATAATGCAGGCGCCGCCTCCGCCGCCACCGTCGTCGACGTCGTCGTCGTCGTCGTCGTCGTCGTTGTCGCGACGACCGCGAGAGCAGTGATTCTCCCTTTCACAAATCTAAATCTATAATCACATAAATATTTTTTTCGATTTCTGCCGATCTCACGAAAATCGATGAGCAAAGAATTAACGACAGTCTCTTTGACGATATTGAAAAGAGCGCAACAGAGAGACCGATTATTTAATCCTTTAAGACACGCATCCGAATAAATTAAAGAAATTGACTTCAAACAGATTATAAATTATAAAGAATATTCATATATAAAATATATATTTTATATTCATAAATTAAAAAAAGAAAAAAATAAAAAGCTATCAGAAAGCACATTGATATAACTAGGAATGATGTAATGTGATAATAAAAAAAATGAGGACAAAAACATATAGTAGCTGATATAATTGAGATCGTCATCGCAATTGCACAAATATTAGATATCGTGCGAGTGAGAACCCCGTTCAGAAAAAAAGCCAGCGCCACATTATGTACACAGAGCAAACAAGCCCGAGTTCGATAATAAACCTATCAAAGACGTACGGCAAGATTACACGGACGCAAAGCGAGCAATATCTATGTGCTCTCTCTCTCTCCCTCCCTCTCTCTCTCTCTCTTTCTCTCTTTCCTCTCTCTCTCTCTCTCTCTCTCTCTCTCTCTCTCTCTCTCTCTCTCTCTCTCTCTCTCTCTCTCTCTCTCTCTCTCTCTCTCTCTCTGCCGGTAGTTGAAAGATTGAAAAAATATCCAGATTATTTGCGTTCCGCGAACAAACTTGCGACTCCAAACGAGCATACCCAGCTCCCTCACAGCACTTAATTAATAACGCAAGATAAATATTTATTTAACAAATATACTGCATTTTCTTCACGATCGATTCGAAACATGAAGAGGCTCTGAAAACGATATTATTTAATATGCAACGTGTGCATCATTACATGTTTATAAGTAAGTATACGTATTAAATAGAAATAATACGCATTATGTACGCATTAGTTTTAATATCAAAAGAAAATTATTATTTTATGTATATATTACATATATATTTTAGTATAGACATCTATTTAATAAAATATATATTTAATATATTTTATATATATAATATTAATACACATATATATATATACTTTTTAATATATAAATTTCTAAAGCTTAATATATAGCTATATATGAACGAATATTGCAGGTTCTTCGTGAAAATGTCACGCGCAAAATGTATCGCAAAGCGTGACAGTTTTGATCGTCTTGAGTACAAGTCAACGGTGAACTTGGACACGTTAAAAGCACGATCGAGAAAGTAAAAAGGTCGATTCAAGAAGCATCACATCGACAACCAGCGGCGGGGATATGGTTGGCTTTTGAGAGAAGGGCGGGAGGAGGAGGAGGAAAAGAAGGGCCTTGTGCGTTTTCGATGTACAAAAAGTAATTACGGGATGGTTTCCGGTAATCATATCTAGAGCGCATTGAATGAACGCATTGTTCAGGCACCCCTTCACCGATATGCACTTGTACGCGGCGCGCACCCACCCCTGTCTTCTCTCCTCCTTCGTTCTTCCACAAACCTACCACTAGGACTTCCACCCTCTGGCGTACTCTAGCGACCGCCACTGCACACGTACCCTCTCACTATTACGCACGCTCGCTCACCCCCGATGGTTGCGGAGGCTGCGGTTACACCGCAGGTTGTTCTTGTGTTCGCCACGGGACGCACCACCAACGGTGGTTAGTGCCTCTGGCGATCTGAGATTTTTTCGCCACTCCCTACCGCGCTGTGTTACTAGATCCCGTAAGGTTTCCTAAAAGGGTGCATATAACGATCGAGGTGTTCGTCTTCTCTCACACCCACACAAGAAGATAATGAAAAATTAGATTACATTCATGAAAAAAGTCAATCGATTTGACAAATTGCAACTTGAAAATTTTATGTATAAAAATTTGTTTATATTTGCATTTTTTTCTTAAATAATATTTTTATGTTTAAATGAAGAGAAAAGCCGGACGTTTTTCTTTCGACTAAACAAAATCTCAAGATATCAAAAACGGACGACGACGTTCTCGGATTAAACGTAGCGCGAAATTCGATGCGGCCGCGTCGATTGTAGCCTAAATCTCTCGGCGACATGCGCGACGATGTCTTAACGGTCGAAGGTTAAGTTTATTGAGCTCGGTTCAAGAGCGCGAATACCAGCGTGTCGCTCGCTCCAATCGTCCGCAAGACTCTCTCGGTACCCTCATTTCTTGTTTTTTTGCTCGCTTGTGCCTGGCTATTCGCTGTCTGCTATTTGCGTGCACGTGTACGCACGCAACCGATCAAAAAAAAGAATCGCGCTTTCCGTCGGTGGATCGGAGAGAGGCCCCCGAATTCCTCGCGCTCGAGTCACGCGCTGAAGATGCCTTCTCTTAAACGAGAAGATCGTTTTACGCGCCTGCTTTGGCTCGACATCGATTATACGACGCAAAAAGCAACGGAGATCAATTGCGTGATGTGTGAAAATATATATTTATTGTGATAATTTATGGGTCACATCTGATATAATCGGATAAGTATCGATGATGTAACGTGCGAGTTGCTTTCTTCGTGTTTTTACGCACTTTCGAAGTGTTTGAGATAAAAAAGAAATTTGTATGTATTGTACACTTGCGAAAGAAAGCGAAAGAAAGAGAAAGTTAAAAGTGCAGCGTATAAACACCGACTTATCAAGTCTTCTTGACTCACTCTCTCCGCGACTCTGTCAGCATTTCAAAACAAGTATCTGCAATAACACGGCATCTAAATATAGATGTACAAATACAAATAAGACGTACGTGTACAAATAAGAAAAACAAGAAGTCACGGAAATAAGTGTTAATCAAACCAATCTTTTTCATGCAAAACTAAGAGTCAGAAAACCATCAAGTTCCTGTAGAGAATGGGAAAGAATCACAAAATCAAGATCCACTGAACAATATGTATGTCATTGATTAATATCTGCGTGAACATAAAAGAACGAAGAGCTCAAGAGTGAAAAAAAAACATCGTACGCTCCCGACGGCTTGGAAAAAACTTCGTATGGACGACACATTGCAAGAGAAGGACGATGGAAATAGTAGAAGGGAAAGCGAGATAAAGAGAGCGAGAGAGACAAACGAAGAGAGAGCAAAGAGCATGACAAGCGAGACTGTAGGGGCGCAGGGCTGCGACCCGACTGACCCTACCTCGATGCCCCGGCAGCCTTCGGAGCCCTCTCTAGCCCTACTCCGGGCACCCTTACCCTCACCCTTAGCCCCCGGGGGTGGATGGAAGGCGGGCCGGCCCATTTTTCGCGCCCCACTTGACTCCACGTCCTCATTGGCTGCCGCCCTCTCGCTCTGACCTCTCTTCCCTCGACCGCCTCTGACATCGCCGGGGTGGACGACCGCGTTCTTTCTACCTGGCTCCTTCTTCCGGAGGAAGAAAAGAAGAAAAGACGGCCAAAGACCCGAAGGAAATGTTAATTGTTCGCCTTTGGATCGCTGGGTCGATTCGCCAACCGGCTAATACACTCTCAGCGAATTCTCCTTATCACCTTTTTATGGTAATGGAGTTCTCTCTTTAGAAAATGAAAAAAAAAAAAAAAAAGAAATGTGAAAAGAGAGATTAAATATCAAAATCAAGAGAAACATTTCTACACATTATATATTAAAATTATTCGTTCGTTGTTGTAACGTATTCAGAATCGGAACGATAATCGGCGGAAATAATCGCAGATGGATTAAAATTGAAAAGGGGAAAAAAAAGCAAAAAGAATCGTACGGAATTAAAACGAGCTCGAGATGAAGTTCAGAATCGAATACAACCTGAAGACAGAGTTGCTCGACAAGCGCTTAAAGGTGGCGATGACGATTCGTAGGTAGCATGGTCGCAGTTGGTGATAAAAAGCAGTAATATAATCAGCAGGTTGAAAAATCCGGAGAGCTCGGTCCACGAGAGAAGAGATCACGAGGCGAATGGCGGGACAAGGGAATAGGTGCACAAGAGAGAAGGAGAAGAAAGACGCGCGATAAGGAGAACTGCCAAGCACTTGTTCGCGAAGTTCGCGTATGAGAAGAAAAAGTGAGACGGAGAAAGGATGAAAAGGGGGAGGGCGAGCAGGACGAATAGACTGACGGCGGATGGATAGATGGATGGAGAACGAGAACGAGCGAGCGAACACGGCATCGATGCGCCGAGAGCGAGACGGCTTCAATCGAAGGAAGGAGACTCGCTCTTCGCAAGCGCGCGCGAGAGAGGAAGAGGGGAAGCGACGACTAGACAAGGAGTCAAAGTGGGAACTACTTGGTCGGGCAAAACGCGTGCTGGTCGGTCGGGGTAGGGCAGGCCCGTAGCCAATGAGAGGCCGACCGGGGCGCGCCCGGGACTCGACCCCACCTTCGGTAGCCATGACAACCGGTTAGAACCTGCGAGAAACCCTCACGGGTTCGCGGTGGTGGGAGGCTCAGGTCGGTGTCAGGGGTCGCCTTAGTCGGCAGTCGGTCTCTGGTCGGCCCCAAGAATAGTCGTATCGAGGCGGTAGTCGAGTATCACCTCTCTTCTCCTCCTCCTCCACCTCCTCCTACTACTATTACTACTACTACTACACAACTACTACGATACGGGCTGCTCCTGCTGCCGCCGCCGCCGCCGCTGCCGCTGCTCCTGCTGTTGTTGCTGCTGCTGCCGCCGCCGCCGCTGCCGCCGCCGCTGCTGTTGCTGCTGCTCGGCGCTGCGAGCGCGCGACGGAGGGACATCATCTCCGACCACGCACACTATCGCGCAATACGCATCCGAAGAAGTACACGCGCACGCAAGCAAGCGGACGAGCGAGCGAGCGAGCGAGCGAGCGAACGTACACACGAGTGTACTCGCGCAAACGCAAGTGTTGCCACCGGTCATACGATTCACCGAGCGCGATCGCGCACGCATGTACGTACGCACGCGGACTGTCAGTAAAATTGGGATACGCTTCGAAACGCGGCAAATCGCGCGCGACGCGAAACATCAAGTGGTACCGAGGAACGCGACTGCTCCGGACTACTGCGTGTTTATCATCGGAACTCACGTATCCTCCTTTCTCCCCTCCTCGTTTCCTAGTGGGTCGTAGTGTCACCACCTTGACATCCGAGGGTTGACGACCATCATCGCAGATTGTTCGGTGTGGGTGTTGGTGTATTTTAAACGCGAGACCTTGTCTTCCGGAAAATCGCTACGTGCACGTGGAAAAGTGAAGTGTTTCCTGGTGCATGACCGAGTGTAACGGTTGTTACTGGGTTTATATCGTTGTATTGTTCACGATTTCCGTAACGCGCGTTTATTGAGAAGTTTTGCGAGATGACATCGTTGATGTTGCAGCTTGTGAGCGATAGTAAAATCGATTGTGGAGTTGTGAGATGTTTATCTAGGTGAAATATCTTTTAAAAAATCGCAAGATTAGGCAAGGCTAGATCCTTTACAGATCTTGGATAAACTATCAAACTGGTAGTCTAGAGAATTTGATGGCGAAAGATCGAAAATAACGCTTGGGAGGAACATGTGTGTTGAATCATGAAGTAACTGGTACCTTCGTAACTTTGATATCTTTGATTGTAATGTTTGTTAACTGTGTTCAAACAATAATTAGAAAACGTAGACGTCGGTCCATACTTGATTTTCAAATATGATGGGTGTCGAACATCATTTGCACAATTTATTTTGTAATAATAAGTTTTTATCTGTCGGGAAATTCAGGACAGTGAAAAAGTGAGTACGTGAAAACGTGACTTTTACCGGCGATTGCCGATTTTCGACATAAGTTTGGACAACAATTGGGAAAGTGACTATACAGGATTCCGTAAAGTTATACACATCTGTTGAAAGTCTACACATATCCAGGTTAAGAAACTGACCAAATTCAAGTGAACGATTTCGTGCTGAGTCGATCAGTACGTTTGAAGTCGTCGTCGTCGGTCTTGACTCACGGGTAGGAAACCGGCAGGGTGGTTCGAGGCGGGACAGTAGGCGCGGACGCCCTGGCGACTGCCGGGGTGGTTTACCCGGCCGCGACGGCGACGTTGTTCCCTGGCCGGGTGCCAGCCGGACACCACCACCCCGAGTTTACCACCACGTTGGAGCTGGGGTTCCCGGCGCGCGGCACCACCGCCTCGATGGCGTTGGTCGCGCCGCCGCCCTCTTGGGCCTCGCGGGACCCCGGGGCCGCCTTGGGTGCTGCCGGCGGTGGTGGCGGTGGCGGCGGCGGGCCCCTACAAGTAGGCCCGCCGCCGCCGATGCCACCCGCGCATCTCACACCTTCGGCCACGCCGGAAGATATCACCTGCTTGGTACCCACCGGCTCAGTTCTGACTTCGAGGGATCCTCTGCCACCCAGCACTACCCCCGGCAGCCAGGCCAACAGCTCTCAGTCTGGCAGCTCGCAGACGGACAAATCGCCGAACATTGAGTGCGTCGTCTGCGGAGACAAGAGCAGCGGCAAACATTATGGACAATTTACTTGCGAAGGTGAGTCGTGTTTGCTGTGTATGTTTCAAAGGAATGCCGAGAGAACGCGTTTACGTGAGAAATAGGGAATAATCGTCGTAGACCCGTGTGGTTATCGTAATAAGGGATGAATTTCAAATTAAATTAATACGAAGCTTGTTTAAAGACTTATTATGTTGTGTTCGATGATAATTTGCGATTGAGAATAGAAACTCTAGAATTAAATAATTCTCTTGTCGATGAGATTTTAGAGGAGACTGCGAAACAGGTGACACGAACGATACGAAACGCGCGCGCGCCATGGAGCAACCGTCGAAATCTCTAACGTCGAGATTCTCTTCGACGCTTTTTTTTTCCTCCACGTGGAAAGAGGTTCACCGGCGGTGCGCGTGCACGCCCTTTTGATGATTGTTCTTTCTATTGTGAATATCATAGGGTGCGAGATATATCCTCTTACCTGTATTACCGCGCGAGATAATGGACATTCGCATCAGAATACTCGACACCTATCATAATGCTCGCGTTTACATTAATTTATTCAAAGCGCGCGTGAGAGAAAGAGCGAGAGAGAGAGACGTGGCCAAACGGAAGCGGGGAAGATAGTGAAGCAAAAAGGGGCGAAAAACTCGCGGTAACGAGAGAAGAAAAACACGGGAGAAATCACGCGGTGATAGAAGGAAGCGGAGTCGAGCAAAACGGATAGAGTAGAGAAAGAAGATGGATAGAAGAGAAAAAGAAAGAGAGAAACACGGAGAAGAGAAAGAATACGCACCGTGGCTATCGTGGCGTGGAGAGTACGAAAAAACAAAGAGTCACCATTAATAACCCAGTGGGGTGTTCCCCGGAACGCTTACACGTCTGTTACGAGCCTAATAACGATGTAATAGGGCCGAGGAAATGAAGCGGGAGGAACGAGGACGGACGCCCAAAAGGGAGACGCGGGCGCGAGAGGGAAGGGTTTATCCCATTCTGGCGCCGATGATGACGGGGTTCGGTTCCGATGGAATGAGAAACAAATTGTTTTCACGGGCGGAAACAAATCCCAGCGGGTCGTCAGAGGAACGTGCGCGAAGCGGCGAGTTATCGCGCGTATATAAACTGCGGCGGCTAATTATCCATCGGCCAGATGTATCGAGGATAACTAATTAGCCGGCCGCGCCGCTTGTCGTATGTATCGTGCCGGCGAATCTCGCGATTTGTCGATACGTATACGGAAAGTGATTTGGACGGATCTCGCTCGACGTTGATCTGGACATTGTCCCTTCTTTTTCTTCGTTACATCAACGTGTCGAGATGAATTTTGACAACATTTCCTTCGAGTCACTACCAAATTGTTTGTGTTGTATCACGACGATTAAAAAGTATTAATTTATAACGCAAGAAGTTGACGCAATGATGTTGTGTAAAGCAGTTTTGTGCCTTGTTGAAAATATCGGAGATATAAAAAAGCATTTCAATTCATTTTTATCGAAAATTATAACACGATGAAGTTTGGTGCAAGGCTTCTCTTGGCGCAGCGAATACCTCGCATGATGTTTTTGTGGAAATATTTAAGAGCGATCAGACATCTATAGGCTGCACTTGCATGATTCTCCGGTGTTTTCTTGCGTCACGGAAATCGCTTTCATATTCGCGACGGGGAGTAGAGCCCTGACTGCCGCACGTCCGTTCGTTAAATCATTTATACGAAGGCGAAGGATCGAAGACCCTGGGAAAAGGGAAGAGGGTAACGAAGAGAAATGTCGCGAGTCGATTCGGACAGTCGGACGGACTCCGGGTTAATCGAAATCTACAGCACACCCTCGGAAATCAAGAGTTATATATCCTTCCGCGCCGCTGTTTTGCCCCCCCTCGCTTATTTTCCGACTGCTCTCTCTCTCTCTTTCCCTCGCACGCCCTATTATCCCGAATTACGTCTTATTGATACCAGATTGCCCGCGGTAATTTATATCTCGCGGGTAATTTAGCGCACTTCGTGGGTTCTTGATTGATGACACACGGCTATTTCTGCGGTTCCTCATTCTTTTTTTTTTTTTTTTGCCCTTCTCGCGTGTCTCTCGACTTCGCTGGATGTGCATCGCAGCTAGGAACGTACGTGGAAATGTAAAAGCTCGAGCAATATAAAGTATTAATTTTGTATAAGTGGATGCCTGTGTGCCTGCGCTTCTTTGCGATTGGAGTTTATCCAGTAATTATACAAGTTGTGAATGTATGAAAAGTAAATTGATTGTATGATCTTTGTCGCGAGATGATTTTTACTACAAAATTTGATGACGAATTTCGCTGCTTGATTCACTCGCGGAAAGTATCTCGACTTTCTCGATTTTCTTACGTGACACCTTCGCGCGATATTTCTTTAACGTTGAAACGTTTCAAGTTAATCATTTTGATGAAATTTTTAACTACCTCTTTCTTAACGATATAATTAGAGATGACATCTCGTGTCTGTTACGAGGCAAAGAGAGTACATTATATCCCGCGCTCGCTCGTGGTCAAAATTATTTTTGCCACGGGCGTTAAAATGATACGTTCTGCTTTCGCGCTTCCTTCGGGAGATATCGCGCCGTGTCGTCGCGTCGCGCCGTGTCGGCGAATCGAGCAAGCAAAAGCAACGCGGCTAAACCCATGCGAGTTCATAACATTCTTCCATTTACCGCACATTATCCCTCTCACCGGTCGGTTCCGCATTTCTGCGCTTAGCATTCATCGCTTCGCTAGACGTCGGTTACCGCAGGATCTCGAGCCTATTTGCGGTAACCGACAGGCAAGGAGGATCGAGGCTATTGAGATCTCGTTAGGTTCACTACCCGGCGGTATTGCCCCTCAACGGGGACCGAGAAAGAACTGCGCGTGGGATCTGGCACGTAACACGCGTAGAAATCATATACTGATGATCGCGCGCAGCGACCGAACGAAGACGAGATAGACAGACAGATGGATGGGATTTGCTTTGATCGAACGAATTAAAAAAAAAATGTACGACTCTGTATCGGCACTGAGATCGGAAGTGTTCGTGAAATATCTGGCATTATATATAGAATAAAATGACATGGGAACGGGAATAATAATCATTGCCATAATTCGCGAACAGGTGGAGGATAAAATGTACGTAGCGGAGCTGAATGTTTTTGGTGTAGAATTCACAATAGTTTCGTGTACTCTTGTATACTGCTTGTTACCGCGATCTCGAAACTTTAGGAATTTTTTACTTCGTTATATTCTTATCGTTTATTTCCGTGATCTGATAATCAATAAAATGTAAATTTGTGTTATTTTACATTCGCGTTTCGTTCAATTAACTTTACTAATTATTAGCTTTTTTTCGTATCAGACAATTATTGTTATAATTTTGCGAACCTATTCGACGTTTCTTTTTTTTTTTTTTTTTTTAAATTGCAAAGCGTTTGCTGCGCAGATAGGCGAAACTGTCGGGCAATTAAAGCGTGTCGGCGCGTCGCACGGCGTTAGTGCAGCTTGCGCTTGCGATAATTGCTTCCGTGTACAATGTGTAAACCGTTTCCGGCGGCTCGGCGCGCGCGGCTAAACCGTCCGTAATCTGTGCACCGTGTAACGACGAATTTCACGAATCGCCCCGGTCACGTCGACCAGATGTCGACCGCCGACCACCATCGTGCTCGTTTGTTCGCTCGGCTCGAAGTACGCGGAAACGCATTCGCGGTACTGCAACCGGCCGTCAGCGTTACATTTCCCGTAGGGCCCCCATCGCTGCGCGAGATAATTCACGGTTAGGCTTGTCAGAAGAACCGTCCGACTTTTTTATTCGATAAACGAGTTAATTATCGTGCCGACTATTAATTTGCGAAGATGCTTGCAACAAATCGGGGGTGTATTTTTTTTTAGAAAAGAAATCATTCTTTTTTTCGCTTTAAAAGAGATTTTTATACATTTTTTACATGTAAAATAGCAATTTGATTAAACTTTCCTCCCAATTTATTCGTTTTTCTAATAATTACGATGCAAATATATAAAATATATATGAATTATTTATAATAAAATAGAACGTTTATTTAAAAAAGAGTTCTCTTTTAACGATATTGCGCCTTTATTGAACATTTAGGTATATTTACTGTGCGACCACAAAAGTGTCACATCTTTAAGAAAGCGAAATATTTGATGACATTTTAACGCTTTCGGCGTCTTTCCGGTGTTTTTCTAAAGCTTGGAGAAATATGTTTGCGCCATTTTAGCACCCCATGTTGAAATCTCGCTCTGGGCGCTACTGCCGTCGGTAGGTCGCGTGGCGGAAACTGTCGCCAAGATGTCGACGAGATATCCTAATGAACCCGAGCTTCTCTAATTATACTCGTCCTGCCATGCACCCGATATTTGGTGCGCCGGAATTCCTCGAGCAAGACGATCGTCTTCGTGCATCCGCCGACCTTCTCGTAAATTCCAACGCCTCGTGGAAGACTCGCTTTTTTTTAAAAAAAAATCTTTGTCTTTTCTTTCAGGAGACGACCTAAGTAAAATATCTTTCTTCAATATTACGAATTTATAGTTTCTCTCTCTTTCTCTTGTTAACAAAACTTATGAAATAAAAATTTACAAAGATAGATTCGAAGAAAATCATTACGTAAAAAAAAATCGTGATTATCTCTCGGCAAGAAGCCAAGCCGCATTTAAAAAAGTTCAAACGATGAACGAAGTGATAAGAGCTCATGGGGAAATACGGAAAACCGTGCAGTGATACATCCCCGATGAATTACACGCGATACGGTCGAGTCGACATGGAAGCGAGGAGTCGAGCACGTTTAAGAGTCGGACCCTTAATTGAGCGCTCGAGTTACAGCGCGGCGAGTCACACTCTCTCTCTCTCTCTCCCCGATGTACCAATTACAACCGCGGGTAACGATATTTACCATTGTCGAGGCAAAGCGACGCGACGCGCCTATCCGTGGCATTAGCGGCGCGCTGTAATAACACGGTTAATCCGGCGATAATTTCTGTTCGCGGTGATCTTAATTGCCCGGAACACCGCGAATTCTCTCTCCCTCGTTTCTCCTCCCGCGTAGGAGGCTGTAACGCGCGCGGCGGCTGTATCCTCATTGTTACCCTTTTCTCCTTCTTACCGTGAAATGAAGTTGGATTGGCACCGACAAAATGATTATGTCGGGATAAAAAAAAGAACAAAACAAAAAAATAGAAAGAAAATACAAAATGTCGGAATCAACTAGCGTCGAAGAAGTTTATTTGCAAAAGGAAATACATCGAGATTTCAAGTGCCAACTTTTTCTTTGAAACTCATCAAACACTTGTGTAATTGAAAGACCATTTATAGTAAATAAATCGTAATCTTCTACAATGGAAGTTACTTTTGTAAGAAAAGAAGAAGAGTTTTGCGAGATTGTTCAGAGACGTTGCAAACGTCTTCGGAATTCAAGATATTTTTCCGGTTCGGCACGCTTGTCGTCAGCGATTCGACTCGCTGATGTAAGCTAACATCGACTCGTCGATCGGCCGGGCAAATTGACGATAACTCGCAGCCGTTTGACATCGCTTGACATCAAAATCAACCCGTCGACGTAATAAAGCGATCGCCGACAATCAGGCCGATTACGCCAATGAACGTCCAATGCGGAACGCGCGTTGCATCGACGACGGCGCGCGTTCCATCGATTTCTTTCCAATGAAGGCGCGCATTCGCCGATGACAGTCGACGATGTCGGCTGTCCGTTTGGCGTCGTCGCGGCTTTGGGATGCCGATGAAGACGCGATTGCGAACGATCGAGAAACCGCGTGACAACAACCGGCGCGACTTCTCTCGCGAGAGAGGCTTCGCTCGTTAACGCATTTTCCGCGGCCTCACCGCGATGAGATTATGTAAGCGTCGCGCGAGCGATTGGCATGTCGATCGGCACGCGTTATACCGGTTTTGTGTTCCGGAATGAGATAGTATGCGTATAGTCGCGAGATTCCGCAGGTAACAGGTGCGACAACGACGTCGAGAGCGAGCGGTTGAAGGATCACGGAGCAATAAAACAGCGCTGCGCCGCAGAAAACGCGTGAATTGTAGATAAGAGCGAAGAACGATCCAGACCGAGAATGATTGAGGTTCTGATGCTTAAATGATACATAGATTTTATTCCGCGTCACATATATAACATCTTTGTGTGGTGTGTGGAAGTTTAATGACGCTCGATACTTAGACTGACGTGCTTCTGCATTTATAGACAGACATATCATTACATCATTATCATTATATCTCACACAAACTTATGGAGTTTAATTATTTTGCTATTATCACTTGCCATCTCTCTCTCTCCCTTACGAAAAATAATATATATACAATATTAACAATATAAACGGCCCGGAAAGCCGTTATTTGGCTGGGAGTTTTTTTCGCAATATTTTTAAAAATTAGTTAAGATAGTCGGAGTCTATCATATATGTGTGATGCAAATCTAGCATTCTATATGAATTTAGGAATTGAAATTTCAATTCAAAAACTCACGTGTAAAAAATTTACATGGGAACATGTGTATATATATGTACGCATATTTTCCGCACAACACCCTGCGATCGGCTCGTAAGACCTTATTTGTATTTCGTAGTTTATTAACAATATAAGTTCAATTAATTCCCCTCAGAGTTACAATATTTTTCAACATTCCACGATCCATTCAAGCTGATTCGGGGAGGCCCGATTCAGTTCGCTTTTAAATCGATTGAAACTCGACTTGAAAGAGACCGGCCCGGAAAAATCCGACGGTGTGAATTCGAACTCGGGACCTCCCATTCGCAGCCCTCGCACTCAGGCGAGACCACTGGGCCGGTCAATATTAACAATATATTATACACAAAAAAACATTTTTTGTTGAAAATTAGTCAAATTTTTGAGGTTGTAGTTTGTTATTCGAACAAATCGAGGGAAATTGTAGGCGAAAAAATTTGTCAACACGAAGACGAGAATGTAGCTTGGGCCCGCGAAATGCTCGTGGCGATCGGACGCGCGGCGGCCGCTTTCGTGGATGACGGGAATGAGCTATAATTAAAGTGGTGGCCGGGGTCATTATGCCGCACCGGCAATAAATTACGACTTTTACGAGGCCCCGAGCAAGGCCGCGCGCTAGCCAACGCGCCCGAAGAGGAGCATCACCGGATGCGAGAAGCTTCACGGCTACGCTTCATCAAAAAATCGAAAATGACGAGAAAGGCCCATCGAGACGGGCGGGATTACGTCGGCCCGGAGAGACTCACGAAAAATGCGCGCGCCGCATGTTTACATATTATAAATTACCGAAGATCGGTGACGCGGCGTGGCGTTGAGATTGTCATCTGACAGGAGACGGGCTTCTCTTTCTTTCTCCCCCTTCGTGCGGCGAGAACTAACGGGCGCCCGTATGAGAAACCCCTTGAATACCGAAAATACGTACACAGGACGTGACATTTGGATACAATCGATAAGACGGAGCATCAGGGACTCCACAGACGTGCTCGCACGTCCCTGCGCGTAAATATTTTGATTAATGATCCCGCGAGGAGTGAGAGACCGTCTGGTCCGGTCCGGAACGCAACGGCCCGATTCCAAAACCGGATACCCTTTTACGTCCCCTTCGCGTCGGAGATCTTTCTTCTGCAGCTCTCTCTCTCTCTCTTACTATGCCTTACGTTCCTGTCCGATCGACGATTATCGGTTCTTTTCTTCTCCCTCGTTCTTCCATTTCGTCCTTCTCGGCCCGTTCTTTTCTTCAACAGATCGCAAACGTGTTTCCTAAGGAGGTTTTCGTCGGGGGTCACGTGGACGGACGTGTCCTGGCGAAGTCCTGGGAAAAGAGCCGGGCCTTGTCCTCGCGGTTGGAAAAACTGGTCGTCGATCAACTGACCGTGGATAATGCTCGACCCTTCGCTCGGCACCTTTGGTCGCGTTAAATGCTCCGTTGTGTATTATCTCGCCGGCCCGAAACAACGCCCCGGTCCAAGAGGCGTTAACGTTCCGGAACTAGTTCGACTTGTTCGAAACGCGTGCGCCCGATTTTGAGAGAAGTCACACCGGTCTCCTTTAACCGGAGGAAGTGTTCTTCGCGAACACGCCGGACACTCGATTGTGCGGAGAACCGAACGAGGTATATATACCTGCTTGTAAATCAAACCGTCCGTTCATCGGCGATCCCGAACAACCCGAATGATACGACCCCTTCGGACCGATCCTTCGGCCATCGTTCGAGATTAGATAGATTCTCCAGACAGATTGAGAGAGAGCAAGAGAGAGAGAGAGAGAGATGGAGATGAACATTAATCTGCCGATTACAGGAGTCCGGGAACCTCCCATTCCAAGTAGCACGGCTGCTACGGAGATTCCCTGTCTTTGGTTATTGCGCAATAGTCGTCCGACCCTGCGTTTCCGCCAAGTTTAACCCTCAAGTCTCATCAATCGACCTTGAAATTAAAACGATCGCGAGTTATAACAAATGATGACGACAGATGTACTTGTGCGGCTCGATTGCGACGAAACGGCTTGTCTGTCTTTTCTTTCGAAAGCTGGAATTGTTAATCCCGCGCGACCTTGAGATAAGACGAATCAATCGTTACCTTGACTCCCTTCGGGAACCGCGCACAGCTTAATCGATCGATCATACTCGATTGCACGCTCGTTGGATCTAATTAACCCTTCGACGATCCGTAGATCAGACGTAGACCGACTATCTGTCTCTGATATCAAAGCTATTGACTGTCAGCTGCTAGGTTTGCGCTAGGCTAATATTTGCCGCTATATCCGATTCTGCCAGATTGTGTCGAGCAAATATTTCGTACGCTTGTAGAGAAAAGACTCTGTGAGAACGTTGTGCGATCGGAGTTACATTACATCGGAATATCCATTTGTTGTGTAATGTCGTTTTGACTTTTAATCTTTTGCAATCTTTGCCGCACAACGATTTGTTCAAACAACGCTACTATATTTACCGTGTGCACACACCTTTTCATAGAGTGTCTGTATAATCTTGTATTTGTCCAATTAAGAAATATTTTTAATTTACTCCGCAAATGTTTTGCGTGTAAAGTTAGATTGTTTTTTTTTTCTTACCTTTATTTTTTCTCTTTTACCTTCAGTTCCGCACGTTAACCCGTTTATCGAATTTTGCGTCACGCTCGAATATAAACGATTTGATAAATTGATAGGCGAGTCGTAAAATCCTTTGAATGAACAGGTTTATTCGAGGATGGGTCTGGGAGCGGATCCCTCCCCTCTTCCCTCCCCCTCACATTGCGGCAACGCAAAGCATTGTTTCGCACGCTGCCCGCGCTTCAACCCTGTTATTATCCCGCCACGAACCACCCCCTTATTTTCAAGAACATCGACTTTCGACACACCTGCGTGTCCCCGCGTTTTCGCGGTGCATTTTTTTGTTTCTTTTTGGTGGAGCACGTTACAAGCGTTTTTCAGCATCGTTACCCGCTGCCTTGAAATGTTCCTTGTATTCCGCGACAATTGCAAGAGTCTTTGATGGTATGTGTGTGTGTGTGTTCACAGAGGATACAGCCGATTATGTTTGTTCTCTGTGAAGTCGCGTCGAAGAAACGTCACCGTCAATGAAATTATAATACAGTAGTCGGTGGAAATCGCAGGCGAATACAATCGATGTTCTGACACATTGTGGCGCTTTAGCGCCAATCACATCTCTCTATTAATTGAATCGTAATTGCCTGAAAATAATACTACGTCTTACTCGCTTTTTTGTCGAAAGATTTTTAAAAATCTATTTGCTTAATTTTCAATGCAAACATAATATACCTACAGATGTGTCAACTGCACTTTTATACAAAATTCTTTAAATAAAAATAAAAATAGAGATAAACAATATGTATTTTCAATTTTAGTTCTGATGTGGAATTGAAAATTTTTATTGCTATTTATGTTTTCCAGAGAAACTGGAACAGAATTAATTAACGAAATGAATATGCAATGTACTATTGATATAAAAAAAAAAAGAGTTAGTGTAATGATACTTTGTCTGCTTTCGTGGAACAGTTCGCGTTTCGGACGAATTCCACGTAGACATACGTGGCCGACGCGAATGTTACTTGAGATTGTTCATGTTCCTTCGATTATAGTAATTACGCGCGGCGTGTGGGTAAATCGGTGGGGTCTTAGAGACGGGGAAAACGCTATTTGTCGTGGAGTGACGTCCAATTCTATACAAGTCACGTTACACCTCCGGAGAGCACGACGATCGCCAAAGAATGCGTATTACACGTTACGGCTCGTTTTATTTTACTCACCCGAGTGACCCACTCCTCCCCCCGGTCCACCCCCGCGCGAATTACAGAGCCGAACTGTTTCGGCATAATTACGCGGACAATGGCGAGTGTGTAACAAACAGGGAA
Organism: Pseudomyrmex pallidus; assembly: GCA_014825455.1. NCBI lineage: Eukaryota > Metazoa > Arthropoda > Insecta > Hymenoptera > Formicidae > Pseudomyrmex > Pseudomyrmex pallidus. Next base: position 21,329 of record QVNV01007226.1, on the reverse strand, counting down.
TGCGCGCGGTGAGGAAGAAACGCGCGCGTTTCCAGGAACAATTAAGTGTAATCGTCTCATGGAAATCTGCCGTGAATACTCGGCCGATGCATTTCGCGATGTCACGGATAGTCAGATAAGTGAATATGTTTTAAAGTGCATCGCGGAAATTGAAATTATTTTTTTAAAAAATGCTTTCGGTTTTTACTTTTAGTTTTTATTTGTTTTAGTTGTCTTTTTTTTTTATTTATATTTCATAAAAAATAGAGTTTTTCAAGATTTTTTAAAATAGTTTAACGGATAATTTTACGAGAATATCTTTTATTTAAAAGATACACTTCTTTGTCATTTTTTCTCTTATCTTAATATCATTTTACATAAGTTGCGCATGTCTAATAAGGGGAACACGGAAGAAGGAGGTGTACCAAAGTATCTTAACCTTCTCTCCTTTCTTACCTTTGAATTGAGCATTTGTAAATATATACCGGGAAGTTTCGTCGTTCTCTTCAGAGCGGAAATTTGATTCCAGTAGCGCGGTCTGTGAGATACAACCGTGAGGGGCTTCCTCTCTTCTTTAAGGGGGGAGTCTTTCGCTCCCCTGCGCGCTTCGAGAACCGCGAGCGCCTTACGCTTACTTACGGATTTACGTCTGTGAAACGACGCGCGGAAAGACGATGAAGCCGGCGACGTCTCGCAAGACCCCCGCGGGCTAATCGTTCTAACGAGATCATGCTACATTATTTCCAACTTTGTTAATCTTTATTAAGCTTTCACCTGGGGCGTGTGCGTTGCGTCAGGGAAATTAGCGGCGAACTGTTCTTCGTTGCGAACACTTTAATCAACGTGAGATCGCGGCAAATCTTGATCATTTTATGCGCAACACGATAAAACGTGTGTTAGCGGGAAAAATGAAAAACACGCGACGTCTTGAGAAGTGCAAGATTTTTTTTTTTTTTAATACATGTTTGAATAAATAATTTAAACATTGCTATTGTTTATTGTCAGATGTTTGAAACGGTGGTACAATAGAAATTCATGGATATACATATAGAGACATGTATTTTGTAGAACCGTGCAAGTGTAAGAACATATATTGCACGGTGAAACGGAACCGATAATGCTCGCGCCGCAGTCGTAGTAACATTCCGGAACACAAGGCGAGCCTGAATCACGGCGATTCACAACGGCGCGACCGTGCCGTTTGATCTCGCTAAAACGCCCGCTAAACATCACCTTACGTAGCCGGCATATCATGAGTCTCGGACTTTCTAATCGGTAACTACACGCGCGCTTGTTCCGATATCGTCGAGCAACATTTCATCTTTCCCAAGAAGAGGGGGGCCTTTCCACATGTACATTTTCGATCGTTACAATCTCGAGGATCGAGGGCATTAGTAAAAGCGGCGAGAAGTTAATCGACAAGATCCGCGAGAAGGTATTTGTGTCATCTCGCGAATAAAACTTCGCTCTCTGTCTCTCAGGCGCGTCATCTAAATATATCTAAAACACACGTATCTCTTAAAAAAATAAAAAATATTAAAGATCCGAGATATTGTTCCGCGCGAAAAAAAATATCACGACAAAGAGATTAAATCTCTAAAACAATATATCTCTCTTAAGAGAGATGCTGAACCGTTCCCGCATCTTTTTTGCACAACTTGCTCTGTATTATTCACTGATCGGAATGAAAAACGCTTCTCCAGAATAAAAGAGAATATGCTAAAAAATGGTTTGGACAAAAATCAACGGAAAAAAAACAAAAAAAATGGTATGAACCGTTATTACGTAGACAACAGTTTTACTTGGTATACAAAATTGACAGCATGAATGACAACAAAACTTGTCCGTTCTAGAGACCTAAACGAATATTTTGAATGTTTTAGAAAAGGATTTTGAAGATAAGAAGAGAAAAAAATGTGAAAATAAGATTAGTGCAGTTTTAGCGGAACCGCCGTCAGTGAAGCGGAACCCGTTGTCAGTGTGGTGATCAAATCAAATATTTCTAAGATAAGGATAAAGGATAAAGGAAGTCTTAATTGATTCCCCTTAGAGTTACAATATTTTTCCACTTTTATATCCACAATCCATTCAAAGCTGATTCGGAGGCCCGATTTAGTTCTCTTTTCAATCAATAAAAAAATCGACTTGAAAGAGACCGGCCCATCCAATCAGAAAAATGCAACGGTGTGGATTCGAACTCGGGACCTCCCAAACTCGCAGCCCTAGCACTCAGGCCGCGAGACCACTGGGCCGGTCTCAAATATTTCTAAGATAATTTAGAATATGACAAAAATATTTATTTTTATATCTTTCTTTGAGTAAATTTTCTTGATTTTGTTCTCTACGTTGTGTCCTAATATTAATTCGTAGAAAGAAAAACCTATTGCGCCAGAAATCATCTCTGGACTCAAATTTGGAACTCTCTGATTACCAAGTGGACGTTCTGACCAATTCAGTCATTGAGACTCTCAAGAACAATTATTGCAATACTAATACGTTAATGGCATTCAGTGACATTTACTATAATAGTGAAATTATTATCGGTGTTACTGATTCAGTGACTATCTGTCACTGAGTCAATCAGCAAAACTTCAACTGATTCTCAGTGAAATTATCTGTCACTGAATTAATTAGTGAAATTTTTAACTTGATTTTATAATACGAGAGATTAAAACATAAATTTTTTTCGAATCTCTCGAAGAAAATATGAAAATCTTTTCTCACGTTTTCTCCTATAATTCTTGTATCAAATTTATTTATTTACATAGCTATAAATTATTTTTACAACATAAATTTATAGAAGGATAGAGCGGCAGCTGCGAGTTATGTTTCTCTCTTCCCCCCTGCCGTGCGTCGTCGTGCAGTCTCCGGTTGTTCCTCTGAGAGCGTGCATTGGCTTGGCGAGGTCTAACATCGCCAGGACGTACGGATACGGCAGCGCCGGCCGGTCGCGCGTATATATATATATATATATATATATGTATGTATGTGCACGCGGCGAGCATAGAATTACCAAGGCGCGACTTACCTGGACGCATCCTCTGTGACCAATTATCCCGCTAACGAACCCCGCGCGCTCGCACAACCGCCGCTATCTAGCCGCGCTGCCGGCAGCGGCGGCGGCGGCGGCGGCCCCAAGATCGGGCTAATTAATTATAACAATGTCGTTAATTTTACGCGACCGAGTCGAAACGTTACTGACCGAATCGCGCGCCGACTACGTCTCTTCCCTACGTTAACACGCCGACGTACTTCCTTCCATCGTTAAAAAAAAAAAAGAACAACTCCCGTAGTGTCGTAATAGTTCGAAGAATTCGAAGTTGGGAGCTAAACTTGTCCAGAATGAATGACCCCCTCCCCAATTAAATACAATTCTCTGAATAATTCAACATTCTTTTTCACAAGTAGACGTATATTCGTTTCTATATCGCACATTTATCTTCTGGACGTGAACATTCAATTTTAATTAAGGTGCATATTTATGAATGCTAATAGTTGTGTACGTGAAAAATCTAGTTACTTATATGATTAACAATATATGAAGTCGAGAAAAAAAAAAAAAAGAATGAAAATTAAGAATTTCGCACATATGTACGTTAGTAAAATTAGCGTTGAAACAAAAAAAAATCGTAAACGTACTATGAGACCGTAATTAAATTATGAACGCGAACATTTATCATTTGTACGGATTTGCTTGAACTTTGGACACATCCTGAAAATCTTGTTGTGCATATATATATCATCACTTTTCACACGCGGTATAATGCGGTTCCCTAACAAGTTTATCTCGGGCACGGCAAACCGGAAACGTTCGCTAATTCACTCTATCACCTTCTACCTCCCAAGGACAAATAATTAAGAACGTAGCATGCGAAACGAGATCGTAATGAAGGGAAGCTCGTGATGCGGCAGTTATAACGTAGAAGAGCGTGGTCCGCAATCGTTATCCCTTGGCCTTAATACCACCGCTTGCATATCTTGTCGGTCTTATTATTATAATTACTGTCATTACTCGCCACAAACTCGTTCGTTCCGAACGTCGTGACTCACGTCTCTCTCTCTCTCTCTCTCTCTCTGGTCGCGAGCACCGTCGTCGACGATTGGCGGCGCGCGATCGATTCCGCTGCTGCGCTTTCGTCCCGGCGATATCAGCGCGCGATTAGCGCTTCATCCTCGTCGCGCAAAATAAACTATACTCATGTGTAACTTCATCGATACGAACGGAAACAACACATGGTCTAAACGACTGATATCTTATATTATTATCCGCCGATCAACGACGACGATTCATTTTAATCGTTTCTTGTGAAATTCAAACGCTCGAGCGCTTTACTTTCTTTCTAAAATTATAATATGCGTGCCGCACACATCATGTGGAAAAGATTTCTGGGTTTTGAGATCGGAGTGGCTATTATTATGTAATCTTTCGCTTTTTTATTGTTGTTCTATTATTGTGACAACGAAAAATACCAAGGGAAAAAAATTTCGATCGGAATCGATTTCGCAGAAGTATACGTATAATAATACCTAACGTGTTTTTTTGTTTGTTTGTTGAAGAACAATTACGAGGAGAACAAACGACTTGTTATTATTTTGTCAGGACAGCCGGCAATAAAATAGTAACGAATCATTTCCGCTTTTTTTTTGTGCGTGTGTGTGTGTGTGTGTGTGTGTGGATGACGCGTCTGTTAAAACGCAAGATTATACAATATAATGTGACAGAAACTAGGTATAATAATGCAGAGCGGAGCATATATATGCATACATATGGAAATAATTATGTCGTATTTTACTGATTTTGTAAACATTATCTCTTCGCGTAAGCTTTTCATCAATTTTTTTTTTCTACTCATTTTAACGAAATGTGTCAAAGTTTTTTGTTGCTTTTACAGTCGTTCTTGACAATTGCAATACTGAATATTTAAAAGTACTTACGATATCGCGTAGTCTTGCGTCATCTAGCTTTTTAAGTTTCATCTTAACGCGTTAAAAAAAAACAGTAAATAAATTAAAAACTATTGTAAAACAATATTTACTAGTGTATTTCATACACATTATGTGTAAAAGCAATGGGTTATTTTCTATATTCTTGCGTTGTTTTTTCTTCACATTCACATTAAAACTCGCCACATTCGCGATATTCAAAGTCCAAATGACAAAGTACTTTGTCAAGTCACGACAGTGCGCATCGTGAATCATGATCGCTCAATTCTCTCGTGTATAATACGCGTATCACACAATCCATTTGACTCGTGTCTCATCCGATGATTCCGCGCGACCCGGTCTTGCAATTTTCCGAGAAAAATTGTGTATTTTCGTTTGACTCATCGCGCGCGAAGCCTCTTAATTGAATCGTTTTGGAAGACTGTCGATGAAGATCTCTCGGAACGATGACACAATAATGTATGCATCTATTTCTGAGCGATCGTGCACGAAAACGTGATGACAAGCGGAAACGCTCGTTGCGAGAAAGAGAAATGCGCGAGAACATCTGTGATTTAACGTTCGCGTGATATTCTGTACTCGACGCGACTGTAAAGACGGAAATTTTTTCGGGAAGATTGCAAAGATGAGTTCTTGGTTTAGACGCCTCGACTCTTCACAGACAGACTCCAAAAACGACCTACTAATTACACTGGGTCTGTGAGACCCATGTGACTTTGAAATCGAATATTTCCGCGAAAAATCGATTTTTTTTTTCATATAATATGATGAAGTGGTTCTTCAGGTTCCAATGTGGTTTCTCCAATAAGTTAATATAAATATAATGGCGTTATGATTTGCAAATCATCCTGCAACTTGTTCCAAAACGCCATTATATTTATATTAATTTTTTTTTCAATTTTATTGTTTTGAATCGAAAGTTTGAACGATTCCACGTCGATCAAAACCAAAAAATAAATTGAAAAAACTTTTCTAGTTCGAAGATGTAAGCGTTAAAAAAAATTATTTTTTACTGGAGACACCGGTTTGAAATTTTCGAGTGGGTCTGGGAGATTTATGTCTGTCTGCAAAAGGTTAAATATACAACAACAACAACAACAACAAGTTGAAATAAATCGCGTCGTGTAAAAAAACGACCAAGAGCAAAATTTTTCGGAGTTTTGATAAATATACCTCCTCATTCTCTTTCCATATACGCGCATTTCACATTCTACTCTCAGATTCTCCTTTCCGACTCTCGCGCACATTCCTGGATCCTTTTTACTCGACTCTTTATGAGCATAGTCATTTTCTCGCGATCTTCTCATACGAGTTGCTTCCTTCTTATTAAGACTGCAACGAGCTGTCTAGTGTGTGCCTTATTTCTTTTGTTTACCGCAATATTTTAACCTTGGCAGGATTAACTTCGCAAAAGAATCTTACAATAACTTACGCAAAAGAGGACAAGATAATTATTGTTTAATATTATTATGTTTGTATAAATACAAAAACTTCGTAATTTTCTTTTAATGTTGATAAGCGTAATATAAATTTTGTTGTCAACATTGATTCTCCCTACAACACGCCGCAAAAGCATCAAATATCAGATTGATTCTCTTTTCTCTCTCTCTCTCTCCCTCTTATTTTCTCTTTATTTTATTATTTTATTATTTTATATTACTTTTTATTATTTTATTATTTTATATTACAATAGTTGTTGATGTCGGTTTGAATCGGGTTCTTAACGGCATTTCGAAATCTCTCGGTTTTAGTCGAGCAAGTTTGAACCATTTGCTGGATGTTATGCAATAAAATGCAGTATCTTGTTTTTAAGTATAATTATATAGTAATCCACTGAGGAAGGTTTAAAAATAAAAAACCGAAACGTTTGGAAAACAGGATGCTGCACATTTTAATTATTGCACAACACCCAGCAAATGGTTCGAACTTGCCCGACTAAAACCGAGATGTTTTATATTACTTTGTTTTATATTATTTTACTTCGATTTATGTTGAAATTTATTATTTTCTGATTTTGTACTATAATTATTTATTGGTGCGCCTTAAGGAAACTCATCCTAGAAGCGCTGAAATAATGCTTTCTCTCTTTCTCTCTCTTTCGCTTGCTCTCTCTCTTTCTCTCTCTCTCTCTCTCTGGCTCTTTTTATGGCGATAAAGTAATTTTGACGGTTTATTATACGCATATACATTAGAGTTAATCAAGGAACGGTGCTGGCTAGAAACAGAGTGTACGTCAGGACGAACCGCGCGAATCGATCAAGCGTTGCGGTTCTGTGCGTCAACGAGGACGACATCGCGACGTAATTACCGTAGCGACTACGTGAGCAACGCGACCTATTAAAATTAAATCAACTTCTCATTAGGCGCGGCAATAAGCCGATCGAGCTTCCGAAGACTCTCCAGGTGGCGTCTATTTTTTGCGAGTTATACCGTGGAAAGCAACGCCGAGGTGTCATCGTATAATGATAATGTAGAAACGCATAAACGCCAAGCCGCGTAGAACTTTAATTAAAATTCGAATCGATCCGAAGGTGTTTCTCGGTATAATCTCTTCTCGAGATTTTGCGCTTATTACATTTACCAAATTTTATAGCTGAGTAACTGATCGTTCAGAGTTAATCCGCGATTTGACGAAAAGCAAGGAAATTATTTTTAATTTATTGCTGTGTAAAATAAATCCGTTAAACTTTAATTTTATCATCTCTTAAAAAACTCGCGTCGTTAATCCGCCGACGACGAGTTTGTAGTCCCGTAGCCGAGAGAAAAACGCGTCGTCGTCGGGTCTCGGCCGCGACAGGACTAGCTCGGGCAATGAAAATTCAATGACGCGAGCAATTTGAGCTCGCGGCGAGTGCGCAAGCTACAATCTGAAAGTATAAACGGTAGTTGTGCGCTACGAGCGAGCTTACTCTCTCCTTCTTTTCGTTCTCTTCGTTGTATTCCGTTTCTTATTCTCTTTCTCTCTCTTTCTTTCGTTTCTCTCGCGCTGTACCCACGGAGCTCACATATGTTGCGTGGCCGTCCATGCGATGGTTGGCTCGCACAGAGTAATCGCGTAATTTGCGTGTAACGATGCAATTTGTAGTTATGGCGACCCCGGCTTCCCTTCCGTCTTTTTCTCCGTTCTCTCCCCTCCCCTCCCCTCCCGCCCTCCTCTTCTCTCAGTTGTCGGTTTTGCTTTTGGCGACACACCGTTGTCAACGACAAGAATAACGACGAGCGAAAACGACGCGATGACGACGACGACGACTACGATGTTGGAAGAAACCCTAAGAAGCTTAAGCTTTAAAAGACGAGACGCGGATTCTCTCGTAGATTTAGCGTCACAGCCTTTGATCTTTCCTCGGCGAGAGCTTATATTTTCTCAATTAGCAAGTCCACGTCGGAACAAGTATGAAGTCGCGATTATTAGCGATACAATCTCGATCTTTATTGCAATTGACATGAACTTGTCGTAGACCCGCGTGTTTTGTGTTTTTTAATCGTTTTTTTTTTTTTTTTTTTTTTTTTTTTTTTTAATGATTTAATGAGGAGTGACCGCGATCTCGACACACAACGCGCGCGCGCCGAAAGGCGCGTTTGATAGTTCATTCCCGGAGATCACCTCGCGCGACGACTCGCGCGCTCTTCTTACGATCTACTCGCTCGTGTTCCGATATCGCGTTCTCCATCTTGACAGCGAGAAAGATACCCTTCCGCGCGCGAGAGAACGAGATCGAGCTCTCTCTGCGAATGACTTAGAGATCGGCGCTGGGCCGCTGGCTGGCGCGCGAAGCCACCTCTTTATCTCGATTCGAAAGTTCGTGCGCAGCGGGCGTCCTGTTACGATATAAATTGCCGACTTAGCCGCGGTAACTACTTATCTCTCTCTCTCTCTCTCTCTCTGTGTGTACACGCCGTGCCATCAATCGCGATAGCCGACTTTGCTACACACCCTATATAAGCTCGATCCTCTCGCGAAGTATGTATACACACGTAATCTCCTTATGAAGTACATGCGATTCCTTGCGTCGTCGTAATTCCTTCTCTTTCTCCCCTCCTCCCCCCCCTGTGAACTTTATCGGCACTTGTTGAAATAATTTGCGATAAGCGAAAAGCGGATATCTGATCGCCACCTCGTATAGCGTCGCAATTACGCGTTTTATCAACAGCTCGAAAGCAAACGCAGTTAATTAAGTCGCGTGACGGGAATTAACGAGCAAGTGTCAAGTTTTCTCGGTAACTTTTTTTCGACGCACTTGTCTGCACGTAAATTAATAATAAAACACAAAGAAACACAATTTGTTTTTATTAAATTTATTGTAAATATACTTTACCACATATCTCTTTTTTCTCGAGTTTCGTTTTGCCGATACACACTAGGCGCGCGTTGGCGCACGCGCACGCGCTCATTCCCGCGCGGAGAGTTGGTTTTAATTAAAATTCAACGCGCGGGCCGATCACCTCTCTTAACCCCGCGCGCGGTGCGCGCGCCGACCGGCTCACGTGCGTGTCCCACGTGCTTTTACGACCACGGAGTTATTGCTCGCCACGCTGTTTATTAAATTGAATTGTGTCGCGCCGCGTCGTCACCCCGTGACAGTGGACTTTTATCGAGGGTCTCCCTTTTCTTCCTCCATCTCCGGTGTCCATTATCACTTGCAATTAAGCTAACTGCTCATTAAGATGCCGCGAGCACGGCCGATTGGCCGTTTCAGCGCCAATCAAAGAGCGCGATGCGAATTAATATTTTAATGTAAATTTATCTCGTTCGCCTTCGTTACTCACAATATTCCGCAAAACATAAATAACGGAGTTTATCGCGGCGGAATTGACACAATAAGTAAATAAAAAAAAATTGTTATTTATTTTTCAATCACAAAAATACATTTAATGAATTTTTCATACATTTCAAACAAATTCTGGTTTGTTCGAAATTAACATTCTTAACTGCATGACTGTACTTTTGATGAAGCTGATTACCGCGCGAAATTATCGGAATCATCGGTCATACATGTTACATTAGACGATACAAGGCGGCGAAAGCTCGCGCTTTACCGGTTATACACGTATATCGACGAACGGAGAGAACACGGAGTGGGTACTCGATCTCGGCGGGACAGTTACTAATAGGATTTTCGTGATCGGGTTCGTCGGCACTTTCGACCCGCTTCTCATTCCCATAAGAAGGCGAGCCACGCGTGTATATATATATATATATATATATATCTGTCTGTATATCAAAACGCGTGTGTCTGTGTGCGCGCGCGCGCTCAACCATTGAGCCAGATCGTGCATCGACCGTAACTTAGATCCCCGCGCTCTCTACGTTGACCTCAAGGTGCATCGGTCTCGTTGCAAAATGCATGTTACAGAATTTGTGTAATCACGTATCATCTGCCCCGGAGTCTCATTCCCCGCCGACCGTATCGTTTTCCCCCTCCATCGCGCATTTACGATCACGCTTTGTACGCAAAGTTTTGTTCCGCGTGTGCGCGCGTGTGTCAAGACGCATTAATGAAACAAGAGAAACTTATTATCACGAGCACATTAGTTCCGTCACGTTCGCTCGTACGTACACGGTCTATCAATAAGAATCTGCATACCACATCCGCGTTTGGATGGATCTTGATCTCGCAACACGTGGTAGCTAATCGTTTTATACACTTTATCGATTGTCGATCGCGGCTCTTCGCCTTTCGCGATTACACGTGTGATTATTGTGGCGCGCAAATTAATGTGTGCGTCAAAATTGCGGAAGAATAAATCTCTCGTTGGTGAAGTGGTCGATGAGAGAGAGTTTACGCGCAAAGATTGTGGTGGACTCGACGATACTATCGCGCACGATATTAATGAGAAAAGTTTTATTGAGGTATTGGGATTTAAATTGGCTGCGGAATTTGCAGTAGAAAATAGATTTTCTGCCGGCGCGGCTATTTCGACATGATTTCAACGAGATCGAGCGCCATATCGTAATTAGAAAATAGGAAAGAAATACAGTTAGACGATATAAATTGCTGGTTCTGATTATCTGATAATCCGCAGATATTGTAAGTTAAGCAATTAGACTGTGTACCACTTAATGAGAAAAAAATTGCAATTTTGTTTTTTTTATTCAAATCATTCGAAAGTTTAGAAGACCTGCAAGTGGGTAATGCGCCGATATAAGCGCAGTTTGAAAAATCACACAAACGAGTATTTTGTAACACAATAAATATTTACACATTAAATTATGCGCATAATATTATTGCAAGATTAGTCTGTAACAGATTTCATAAGAGTTTGCAAACATATATATATATATATATATATATATATACGGACTTTTGATTTCTTCTTCATTTTTTTTTCAGGCTGCAAGAGTTTCTTCAAGAGGAGCGTCAGGCGGAATCTGACGTACTCGTGTCGGGGGAGCAGAAACTGTCCCATTGACCAACACCATAGAAACCAGTGCCAATTTTGCCGCTTGAAAAAGTGCCTGAAGATGGGCATGCGCCGGGAAGGTATGAAGTGTACTGACCCTTTTTTACGAATTATTAGCGACAGATCTCAACTGGTGATTATATCGAGGCCGCCAAAATTTGTTGATGATATGTTCGAAGTTCTTGGAAAACGAGGTTACAAGTGTCTTTTTTTTTTCAAATTTTTAAAATTTATTAAAACAGTTTTTAGGGAAAACATTAATTTTGAAAAACATTGCTTAAGTGTTTTTAAATTTTATTATTGAGCATCTTCTGCAATAAATTTCAAAAAATATGAACATGTAATAAAGTAAGCGCTTGGAACACTTTTTCTGAGATCTGTTTGTTTAGTCAGTTACGTGCTTACGTGTCTTTTGCATAATAAAAAGACAGAAAATTGAAGCAAAGCGATGTTTCTCCAGTATTTTAATGAATAAGGATTAGCACGCGTGACAAACAAGACCAAAATAGATAAAATATCTGCGTTTTTTTGTCGCACACTGTTCTTCGAAGAATTACGCGCGTCCTTCGAATCTGATTCGAAGAAGCAAATCAGACATCTTGAATTATTTTAAGTGTCAGAAGCACTGGTGTCAAGTTCAATTCTACTTATTTTACAGTTCGCGAAGAACGTTGTTTTTTTATGATCACCAGGTCAAGAACTTCAGTCGCGACACATGCGGAGAAACATCGCCGATGAAAATTTATATATATATAATATTCGCGACTTGCTGTGATCACCTGTTAAACTCTCCGTCACACGGATTATAAATCGATAATTTTTGATATCGCGCTATTCCGATCGAGCAGCGAAATTTTATCTTACTTATATTAAAATGTTATATCCCATTAAAATGTTATAATCCAGAATCATTTCTTCGCGCTTTTTTGCGCAAAATAATTACGTTGTATTTTGAAGTATGACGCGAGAATACTTTTACTTTTTATAAAGAACTTAACTACGATATAAACATTAAAATGATAAATAAGCATATGAACAAATATTTTTTTAACAAATATTCACAAAATATTCTATTAAGTATAACTAAGAATTGAGGATCTCAAGAGCCAAACTGTGTACGTGCAAAATGTATTTTTAAGCGTGTAAATTAATATAAATAGAAATTCGAATTAAATTCGACTCAAAAATTAATTTAAAATGTTTAATTTTCATCTCGATTATATAAATTACTCATCTCTTATAAAACTTCTTATAAAAAATCCATTGCAAAAATTATATCCTGGCCAGAAGTTCAAATCTCACGAATCTCTTGCATTTTTATCAAAACTATATTTCACACGCGCGTACATCGAGCGTTTGGCTTTTGAGATTCCTATTAATTCTCGATTAGTAAATAGTTTTTATTTTATTCAATTTAATTGGCTATATATCTACACACATCACATTGAATTTTCGCAATTAAATCGTTTGTCGTTCCGAGTGAAACGTAAGTTACGTGATTAAAGATCGTTTCGACACGCTTAAGGGACAGCACGTCTCGAAGCGTGCCGATGAGCTGACTTTCGGCGCAGGAACTTTTAATTGCAGTCGTGGAAAGACCGGAAAGATTCCCACGCCTTATCCCCGCCCGTTCATATTCCACGTTTCTCTGTTCTTGAACTTGGCTACTTGCGCCGCGCGTGATAACATCTAACCTTGTTCCGCCGCGCGCACGGGGAGGAGAGGAGGCATGCACATACGCGCTCTCTTCTCTTTCTCTCTCACTGATCATTGGCTCTCTCTTTCTTTTCCCCCCCTGATCTGCTGAGGTATATTCACTTCCGTCCAAGACGTGGCTTGTCCGTCTGCCCCGAAGCGCGCTCGCGCCACGATCGTAAACCCGGTAAATAACATGTCGTTCAAGAGTGTCGAGAGTAAAAATAAACCGTACTTTTATCAAACACAGTAATGTAAAAAAGAAACACACTTTCTATCAAATTATCTTGTATATCTTAAAAAGAAATCGATATTACATATTTCTAATATTAAAACATGTACCTACCTTCATATTAACGTATATCACACTATCGAAGTATATAGGTACATTACCGTAATGTACTACATATATCAGGTTCTTGTTCCAAACGATCTTGTTACATGTCACCGGATATCACGCGAAACATTTTTGATTTATTAAAAAATTCAAAATGTTTTTGTTTATTTAAAAAAAACCACGACACGTGCAAATTGAAAAAATATTACCAGCTGCTTTCCCAGCTGCAAGTTAAAAAAAAATTTTTGAATTAATATTTAATTCTTAATAAAAGTCTCTCAACGTAAAAATTCTCTACGTATAAAAATATTTCGAAACGAAACGTCCTTCACTCAGACTAAAAAAAAAAAAAAAAAAAAAAAAAAAAAACTTCCCAGACACACGGCGCGCATTCTCGAATATATCGTGAGCGACATTGCACTTCGCGAAAAGAGAAGCTTGCGCACGATTATTCGCACGAGAGCTCAGTGAGAGAGGGCTCGGTCGGCCAGTAGCGGCGCAGTTTTTCCCACAGGAACATAGACAACGCGCACGAGAAATGCGCGAGCGCAAACGCGAATACGTCGCGTTTTCTGCCTTGTCACAGCGACATCCGCCCATTATCCGCGATGATGCCCCGGTCTTTGATAATAATTCGAGTGCGCTTGCGAGCGCAGGGCACGTAAATTCTGTATACACTCACCTGGCCTCTGGTCGTGTACGCTCACACGAAAGGAAAGGAAAGAGAAAGAAAATGAAGAGCAAAGGAGAAGAGGGTAGTGGAAGCAGCAGCAGAAGAAGAAGACGAAGAAGAAGAAGACGACGAAGACGACGACGAAGAAGAAACGGAAGAAAAGGAAGCATAGAAGAAGAGTGCAAGAAGGGCGCGGAGGATCGTGAGGGGAGAGGACGAGGCCAAGGGTGATTGCCGGCAGCGTTAGCAGGAGCGGCGGCAGCAGCAACAGCAGCAACAGCAACGGCAGCAACGGGAGGAGGCAGAAGAGTCGAGAGGTCGAGGAAGGAGCCTGGAGAAGAGTCTGGAGAAAAAGCGAGAGGAGAAGAAGCAGCGTGGTTGAGAGAAGGCGCTGGAACGACGAGAGAGAGAGAGAGAGAAGATAGCGCGGGAAGGGGAAGAGAGAGGACTAGAGAGAAGGAGAGATGGTCCGAGGTCAGCGGGGTGCATGACCTTACCTCGGGGGCCCCTTCCTTCCGTGGGGCCCTCGAGGCAGACAGGATGCGCTGAAGATTACCCTGTAGATACTGTCCGCGATGATTACAGAAATCTAGGAAGCCGCTCAATTTAATTAACCCTTAATTGCGAGCGCTTGGAACGGGATGGTGCGTTTTACTCCGGGACCCTGGCGCTTTTCCCTCCCGTTCTCCTTGTCTATTCGAGGATGATGATGATGATGATGATGATGGTCGTATCGTGTGTGCGTGTGTGTGCGTACGCGAGCGAGCGCGCGACGATGCGTGAGTTATCGCCTCACGAAGCCAAGTGCACTTTCTTTTCAAAGGGGAGCGACGTTGGCGCGAACGAGATGTGCAATCGCAGTCTCGATTAATGTTAGGATTAGCCAAGAATTTGTCAAACCACATATGGTCAAACGTAACGTTCTCGCATTTCGAGTAGAAAACTTTTCAATACGGAACATCAACTTATTAGACGTCTCTCGAAGATTAAGAAGCCCCGGCACAAAAAAAAGTCTGAAATATTTTACAATAAAAGATAAGTAACGGAAAGATATTCAGAAGTTGTACCGCGGCGTAAAAGTGTAGAAAAAAAGGGGGGCAATAATATGAAAACTTAAAAGGCGAAGTACACGACCGAAGTGCAGTTAACAGTGCGATAAAAGACCTATAAAAATCTCCGAAACCCCGAGCTCTCTGCACACTTTTTTACGAGTTTCTTATCGCGCTGTATAACGTCAATTTCCACCGGTCATTTTTTCATCCTAGTTTTTTTTTTTTTTAGTTCTTTTTCAGGATGTTAATCAGCGTCTCATTTCTTACGTATTTAAATTATCCTGCGCGCGTGTTTTACTTATCTCGCTTAATGTGTCTTGATAGGGGTTACGGCCTGAGAGAGTTTTTTCTTTTGTATTTAATTACAATTTCCTGAATACTGCACGTGATGGAAAAAACAAAAAGAATATATCTTATTAGTCGATTTTTTCCGGTCTGCGAGCACGGAATTAGAGATTAGCCTCGTCGTGCGGAGCGATCCTCACTCGGTCGCGTAACTATCGAGTGTGCCCATCGCGATACACCGATAGCGACCAAGACTCGCGATTAGAAGGCCCCGTTACGTACTTAATACGCTCGTTAAAACGAGGAACTTAGAAAACGCACTCGTTCGCCGGTGCGCGCGCGCGCGAGCGTACGTTTCTCTCGTATATATATACTCGCGCAATAAATCTGTACTGTTTATTTTACAACCCGCAGTCGTTACTTAGCGCCTGCCTCGATATCCTCGCGTGGAAAATATTTTTCAGAAAAAAAAAATTTTTTGCAAGACACTCGATATTTCCTCGCGCCAAAATAGCTGGCGTAATTCATTCAAGTCGAGTAATTAACTCCATTTGCACACGAATAAATTTTTCCATGTCGCGCCGATAATATGCGTTGGAGGTATCTAATAACTGCCGCCGAAACACACGCAAAAATGAGGGAGTTCGGGGCTTCTTTTTGCGATCGTAAAAACTTTAACGAGGATAAAGTCAGCGTTTTGCTAAAATAAAATAATCACTGATAAGTCCACGAACTTTATAAAGCAAATTTCTTCGGGTTGCTACTGCTTTTTTTTTATATCATTAGTGAAGAAATCTCTCAACTGCATTTTCACATTAAACGATAGTTTCACAAATATAGCCGCATCACTTTGAAAATCGCCAGATTGTTTCTTCGTTCTCGTAAACGACTGTGCGTGTTATTGGCAGATATTTTTTTTGTGCGCAACAAACATGCGCATTGTACGTAGGTCTGAATTTCGTCAACTCTCACATGGACGATGTGGGGATACGTATTGTCGAACGTTCGTTAACGCGGTAACAAAAGGAGACAGGACGCGCGCGCGCGCACGACGACGACGAGGAGTAGGCGGTGGGAGCCGCGAGTGGAGACGTAGAGAGAACTTCGAGAGGCAAATAACCCTAATTTCATCGTCGGAGACCTGCATTCAGAAAGTCATTATCAAACGACCGTCCCGCACGCCCGTTATAATTACGCGGGCGTTGCACAACAGAAATGTATCGAACTGTGTCGCTGTCTCTCTCTTTCTCTCCTCCCCAATCTTTGCTTTCGCGCTCTTTCTCCTTGCCGCGGTGTTCTTTCTTTATCTTTTCTCTCTTCCTGTTCTCACGTCCTTTATTTGCACGCGCGTTTTGCGCCGATCACTCGCTCCGACTCCGCGCGTTCGTTCAACGTTTGCCCGCTCTCTCGCTCATTTTCGCTTTCTTTCCGACCGCGCGTTCGCCGATTACGCGATATTCTAATTCTAATAATTACGCAATTCCGCGGGTCCGCGTACCGCTCTATTACGTTTTTCGCCGTTTAACCGGTTTATATTGCTCTTAATGAAGATCACGTTCTAACATATATAAGTTCAATAGCGGTTATCTTGCGCGAAGTTATAATTACACGCGCGTCTCTGGACGCGTTTTAACTGACTCGCGGCAAGTAATTTTACGGCTCGGAAGGTAGCGAGCATCGAATTCGCAAAATGATGTTGCGACTTCTTTAATTGCAATCCGAGTCATCTCGATAGAGATGATACAGCTTCTGTGCCATTTAATTCACTTCATAACTTTATTTTAGCGCGCACGCACGCACACACACATAATAACGCTTTAATGCGCTTACCGCGAAAGACCAGGAATTTAAATATTTTTTCTCAATGAAAGGTAACATTCATTTCATTTATATCGATCGTAATTATATCGATCAAAATCGCGTAACGTAATTACACATCGTTACACTATATCACATGTGAGCATCAAGTACAAGAACGTGGAGAATAAAATTAACTTTCGAAAGCCGGGAATTTTTTTCTCCGCGGTTCTCTCGACATTCTCCAGAATTCCGTTCGAGCCGGGACTTATCAATCTATCTGCCCGAGCGCGATCGATCGGCCGATCTTACCGGTCGATCGATCGATCGATCGACCTGGACGATCAGCGCGCCGAACGGTTCCCTTCCTGCCTGCCTTCCATCCATCCTCTGGTTGATCGTGGGTAATCGTATACATTCGCAACCGCGCGCGGATCCCCGGCAGTTATGAAATCTTCTGAAGAGGGCAGTCGATAATCCAGCGCGCCGGTGTCTGTGTGTGTGTGTGTGTCTGATGTGCGCTCGTTCGTATGTGAACGATTATATGGACGGAACACACATACAAATATTCGCGATGTGCTCCGCCGACGCGGATTTCACTTATCTCTCTCTCGCGCGGCGTTGAAATCCCGCGCGCGCGGCCCGATGCAACGACGGCCATTATGGCCGCATTAACTGAAATTAGACATTGTTTTCCTTACCGGGGTGGAACACGGCGCGCAACAATGGGGAAACGATGCGAACGACGACGACGAGGAGGCCCGCGTGGACCAGCCAAAATGGCGGGGGACAGAGTAACGAAAGAGAGAGAGAGAGAGAGAAAGTAAAAAGATGCACACAAGGGCGAGGGGCCAAAGGAGGAGCAAAAATGCTCGCGAGACAACCACTCTCGGGGAATACTCTTCTCCATATCTTTCTCTCTCTCTCGTTCTTTCTGTTCGTTTCCATTTATCTCGCTCTGTCTTAGCCAGCGTGCGCACCGGCGAGAGATTGCCGATATTACGGCAGGGTCAGGATCGTGACTTTAATCAATTAGCGGGGTTTCTCGGACCCGGGAAATGATTAGTAATCCGGCCGGCAGCCAGGCTCTCCCCGGCTTTCTTCTCGTTGCTCTAATCCGCGCGACGAAGGATAAGAATACGCGTTCGCTCTGCTCCGTTTCGATGAGCCGCACGAGGAAGTAATTGATGAGAGAAAATCAGCCTATCTTCACGAATGGGTCTCATTATTTCGTATAGACTCGCGGTAAACTCAACTACTGCGCTATATGCTTGCCCGGAGAATCCTTGCTGATTCATTCTCGATACGAAGTTCGACACGAAGACTGATGGACTCTCTGAGGGATTAGAACTTGCAAATAATCCACATAGTTGTTGGAAATAAAATCCATTTGAAATATTAAATGTTTAGCTTTTAATACTTTTATTATTATATATATATTTTTTTTAATAATAATTTTTGACGGCTCGATAGAAACAAATACAAAAAACAAAAAACCAAAGAGCCTATAGTCCCGGTGGACGTCGTGTATTTTTTTTATTGTATGCTTAAAAAAATGTTTCACTTGTTATATATTTTCGCGACGGAAAACGTAATTTCAAATAAACTCCATTTGTTTCATGCTGCAGAAATAATTTCTTCGTTTTACGCAGAAACCGCGCGTGTATGAATATACAGACGTGCGCGGGAAATCTGCGGGGCATATTGATGTGGAAAAATCCAGCGAGCGAGCAGAGAGTCGAGACTTGCGATACCGTTACGGCGAGAGATAAACGTCAATATATAAGAGGCGCGTACGCGCGGCGGATTCTTGCACCGCTTATATTCGCGCTCGCGCCGATAGCAACGAATCGATTGGTCACGCATCCCCCGCGGCTGCGGAAAGAGCGCGTGTGGAAATGTGGACGACTTTGACGGGATTCCAGCGCTAATTACGATTAATAGCTCTCCGCGCGTACGGAACGTCTTAACGTGCTCCACTTGACCGTCGCTATTTTCTAGGTCGTCATGCGCGATCTACTTTTTTTCTTTTTTTTTTTTTTTTTCCATTCCGAGAGAACCGCGACGGCAAAGTGTCTTGTGCAGATAATATGATTTATACGTTGACTCTCAAATGAGTTTCCGCTCCGACTTCTTTTTCTGTCAATCGTCATTTCACAAAACTAAAAAAAAAAAAAGAATATTTAGTGACTGCATATACGATGCGCATAAACAATTATATAAATGTGGGAAAACTCGAGCGTTTCTTCACTTGGACGATATTTTTGCGCTCTTATAATATCAAATAATTTTCCCGTCGCAAAAAACATTTGCAAGGTTTAATACAATACGGATCGAAACGGCATACAGCCAAAGTATATGCAATTAAACTACTCTGTAATTAGATTGAATTGCGATACGCGTGCGAAAGCGATTCGCTGTGGCGAGGCAGCTCGTTCCGCGTTTTAAAATACACGTCGTTATACAGGAAGAAATCGCGTTAAGTTATTTGACTTGAACGAGAGTAAACTGCTTTTTCAATCACACAGCGACAAAAAGTGGGGCTTCATTGGAAAGACCCAGTGTGTGTTTCACCTACTCGAAAAAATTCTCATCGATATATTTCTCCGAAACGCGTTAGTTGCCAGCGGGAGCGCGCGCGCGCGAAGCGACTGCACTTCTCCCCCCCCCCTGTATATTTACCCGTATAATCTCTTTCCGTGCATTAAAATACAAAATAGGCGCATTACCATGACAAAACTGTCGGGTCAAGAGAGCCTGACACCGTCTGTGGGGGATTACGATCGGCGGCCAAGTCCGATATGCATATTCAGCGGTGCAAGGTCCATCCTTGTGCGCGTAAACTCGCGCCTTTTGTTCATCATCGGCCAATCGGCGCTCGCCGGCGGTCTCTCCACTCGATTGTCGACATGTACATATTTTATTATTATTATTTTTTTTTCCACGCTGAATTATCGCCACTGAATATTCCGCGCGAAGCCGCAGTCTTGACAGAATTTGACATTGAATTATGCTTATTAAGCATTGTTCATCGATATGCCGTTTCTCGAGTGAGAAATAAATAAGAACACGCTGGAAAAGAGAAGCTTCGAGTTTTTAGAAAAAAAATCTTTTATATATTTCACGGAGAAAGCGCTCGTCGAAGAGACGGAAATACGTCCGAGAGATTTTGCTCGTTTGAATTGTATTTACTTTGTTTAGGAAACAGTTTCACGCATTTCGTTCAACGATACGGTTTCTCTCTCGTCTGGAGATTATGAAATAATCGAATTGTGATGCACGCGTTCTCGAAAACGAACGACGGAGTGTCTTTGCTCCGAACGGCGGCAGCTGGTCAATTCGAACGGTGACCTCAGAGACTCTCGGAGCTCCGGCGTTTCCAATCAGAATGTGAAAGTTCAGCCTGCAAAAGACTCTCCGGTTTAAAGTCGGCTTTACGCGCGGCATCGACGATACGCCGGCGCCGCGCTCTCTCTCTCTCTCGCGCGAACACGAATTTACACACCGTCTCGTTCGTTTTTCCAGCGTTCGTTTCCGCGACGTTATTTAACTTCGATCGGCTCTCACTCGGATCGGTTTAGGGAAGCGCCACGACGATTGCACCCTAAGTGTGCGCGCACACTTAACTGTCTATGGTTGAGTCATCGTTCGCGTTCGAAAGAACGAAGGATATATCTCCGCGATTAATCGATCGCGAACGCGATAAAAACATCTCTCGTGCATTTTAACGAAAAGAAGCAATTAATTATTATCGACAGAACCATCGAGTGCCGCAGGAAATCGTTACGTTGCCAAGCGCATTTATAAAAACATCGACGACTATGATTTGCGGCTTCGCGCACTGTGGAATCATGTGAAATTGTAGAAAATGTCTTTTAGCGCAGTGAGAATAATTAATCTCGCGCGTCAAGAAACATCGCTCGCTTCGGGGACAGTTGCGTCGAGATCGTTTATCGGCTACACGCTTGATAATTAAATTTCTCTCGAATGCATCGACACGATCGATCTCTATCAGACTTTACGTCTTTATTCACACATTCACGGATTTTTTCTCTCGTCGCAAACAAAATCTCACGTTTACAAGAAGAAATTGCATTTCTTTGTTATTGTAAAATTAACCTTCCGTTGTCACACTTTTTCTTTTTTTTTTTTTTTTTTTTTTTTT